>CM067222.1:95761829-96054818 GCA_034190945.1 Octodonta nipae
CAGAATGCAGCAGTACAATGTGGGCGTCCCATTTGAGAGAATCGCCATCGATGTCGCCGGTCCGTTTCCCGAGTCTGAGAGGGGGAACAAATACATTCTGGTCGCAATGGATTACTTCAGCAAATGGCCTGAGGCATATGCGATACCCAACCAAGAGGCAACCACGGTAGCGACGGTGCTAGTAGAACAACTATTCAGCCGGTTTGGCGTCCCGATGGAATTACATTCAGACCAGGGGCGTAACTTCGAATCGAATGTATTCCAGAAGGTCTGCACGATGTTGGGGATCAGGAAAACGAGAACAACACCATTACACCCACAGTCAGACGGAATGGTGGAAAGATTCAACAGGACCTTGGAACAACACCTATCCAAGGTCGTCAGCAATAACCAGCGTGATTGGGATGAGCATATTCCCCTATTCCTGTTGTCATATCGCTCTGCTGTACATAATAGTACAGGCCTGACCCCAGCCAGGGTCTTATTCGGAAAGGAGCTGCGACTACCATGCGACTTGGCATTTGGCTCCCCTGAAGAACCTCCCCAAGACATCGACGATTATGCCGACCAGCTCCGACATAACATTCTGGCAATACACGAATTAGCCCGAACGCAGATGTTGGCCACCATTGACCGGATGAAGACACGATACGACCTCAAGGCCAATTCAGTCGGGTTCCAGGAGAGGGACAAAGTCTGGCTGTACAACCCCCAACGGAGCAAGGGTAAATCCCCAAAGCTTACACCCGCCTGGGATGGTCCATACGAAGTGGTCAAGAGGCTGAATGACGTCGTCTACCGGATCCGTCGAAACCCCAAGGCTAAATTGAAGGTGGTTCACTTAGATCGACTCGCTCCCTACAATGGAGGGGATGTTTCTGATCGGGACGATCAGAATTAAAGGGGGAGCAGTGTTACGGAATTTACCCAAAGCCGACCCTGTGTCATTCAGCACGACAACAAACGCTTTACGACAAAAAAATACGATTCTCGAAAAGACTCGGCAGCGGAAGGAGCGATGTTGATTTCTACTGGAGAATTCTACGCTGGTGATATAAAAGAAGAACGCCACGATCGCCAGGCAGTTATACCGCGACGACTAGCTTATATGAAAATGTATTGTGAATCAGCTGTTTTAAATGTAAATAAAGTTCTAGTAAAGTGAAAGTAAATATTAGTTGTTATAATTTTTAAATTGAACCCACGAAATATACGACAATATTGTCACAAAATGAACTATGATTTATATCTTAATAAAGTAGTTCTTGTTCTAAAATACTTCAAGCTGAAAGTGCTCCATTTTTATAAGTTTATCTGCCATTTTTTGTTTTTTTTTTTTTTTTTGTTGCTAATTGAAATACTAAAACATGCAACAACAAAGAATACAGCAGGTGTTGGCGGTCCTAGTTTTTAGGCCACTGTTATTTTGCAATATTGTGCATGCATAAGAGCTGCCTTCTGCTTGTGACATCATCAGGGAACATAAGGCAGAAAAAAACAGTGTTGTAGTAACTTGGTGCTAGATACTGACCAATTTGCACATGAACCTCAATAATGTTCACGATGTGATGAAATAGGGTCTAATTTCGACCACTGGGCGACCACTAGTCTATATATAAATAGGCAAAGACAAAACAATTAGGTACCATTTTCTCGTCTGTCTCTCAACTGATTTTCTTCATTTTTGTTTTGTTAAGTAGCTACTGACGACCTTCAGTGCAGAATGCTAATATTAATTTATAATATTGGTTCATTCATTATATAAAATATAATAAAAATTCATTATTTATGTCCATACTGTCAATGCCAAACAACTGACAGTGCCGCCGCCACCAGACTCAAAACATTGAATAATTATATATGGAGCGATCGTTAGATGCTTTTATATTCTTAGAGCATGTACTTCCGGAAGTGGCATATAAGCGTTGTTAGTGTTTAGTGGTAAAATAGTCAATGTAGTAGATCAGTATTGAGATTTCGGACGCGTTGCAGTAACTTTCATATTAAATATACTGTTTTTAATGTGAATTTAATTATTTGATTAATATATTATTATCAAAACTTTCCCGAAGGTGTTGTGTAAAAAAATGTCAGACATCGGACAATAGAGAATGTATTAAATATTTCCTAAGGTTGATGGTCCTCTCTTTTCTTTAATATTCCTGAACTTGATTGAAATTGCAAATGACGAAAACTTTTAGGTTGCAAAGAACAATCTTCCAATTATTAAATCGAATATTTTGCCAGGGGCGGTTCCAGGCAAAAATTTGGGGGGTCATTAATTTGACAAAAATATTTCGTATACTGATAATTGATTACATTTTTATTTTTTTTATTACAATAGATTTGTCAATATGAGTGAACAATTTTCGTCATTACATCTACTTCTCTAATTTCTCCACAACTCTGTTTCTGATAAAAATATACTTTTTATTACAATTTCATGAAATAGGGTCGAATTTCGACCACTGGACGACCACTAGTTTTTAATAAATGAATATGTTCAAAAGTGTATACAGAATTTCTTGATTATACTATTTGAAATAATTAAAATTTAGATGTTCTTAAAATCATACATACATAACTACTAAAATGTTTTGAACATGGCACTATGGTATTTATATTTAATCTTACTTTACAGTTTCAAAACATTATTTGGATTGGATACCAGCAAATCATCACAAAGCAGCTCTAGTAGCTGGGGTGGTTTCAGAGGCAGTGGAGGCGGAGGAGGGGGTGGCGGCGGTGGTCGACCAAATGGGTAAGTATCTGGTAATTTAGTTCATTGAAACCAATGTTTAATTATAACAGTACAGTTAAATAAAATTAAACAGTTGAATAAGTGTTTAGTAGTGATACATACATCACAGAACCTTTCGAATGATATATGCTTTACGAGGGCTGCCTTTTATATTTCGGGATTAGAGAACAAAAATAAATATTAATCATCGAAAATCGCTTTATTGTTTTTCAAAATATTCCCAATGAAGATCTATACACTTTTGCATGCGTTTGAACCAATTGTCGAGGCACTTTTTCCACTCTGATTGAGGTATATCCAAAGCATGCATTCTGAACGCAGCAACCACTTCTTCAGGTGTCGAAAAACGTTGACCTCTCAGTTTGTTTTTTACGTACGGGAATAAAAAGAAGTCATTTGGTGACAAGTCAGGGCTATACGGCGGATGACTCATCAAATCTATGTTTTGAGTGGTCAAAAATGCAGTTGTTTGAGCCGATGTGTGAGAGCTCGCATTGTCGTGGTGAAGAGTGATCCGTCTTCGGCGGTTGGTTTTCCTCATTTCTTGGAAGACAACTGACAAACAAATGGTTGTGTACCACTCAGAATTGACTGTTCTGCGTTGTTCTAGTGGTACGGTTGCGACATGTCCAGTTTTTTGCGAAAAAACAGGCGATCATTTGCTTGGTAGTGCTTCGTGCGAGAACAACTTTTGTTGGATTCGGTTCATCTTGAAACACCCATACAGTCGACTGCTGTTTATTTTCGGGCTCATACGCGTAAATCCACGATTCGTCACCTGTCACTATGTCATAAACGTGTTTTGAAGCACCGCGATCGTATTTTTTGAGCTTTTCTTTCGACCAATCGACACGAGCCTTTTTTTGAACGATTGACAAATTGTGTGGGATCCAACGCGAACAAATTTTTTTGACATTCAAATGTTTATGCAATATTGAATGTATGCTGGCCCCACTGATGTGTAAGGTTGACTCAATCTCACGATAGGTCACATGACGATCTTGCAATATCAGTTCGCGCACAGCATCAATGGTGTCCGGAACAACAACTGTTTTTGGACGACCTTCACGAAATTCGTCTTGGAGTGAACTACGACCTCGATTGAATTCACCATACCATCGATAAACAGTGGTCCTTGATGGAGTTTCATCGCCAAAAATTAAATTAAGTTCATCCATGCACTCTTGCTGACTTAATCCACGTCGAAAGTTGTAATTGTAATTTTTTGGCCGAGATGAATCCTTTAAGTTACTGTAAACAACACATAGCACTCGTATGTCAAAACATTCTGATTACGTATAACCTCAAAAATGTCGAACTTTACGATAGACCTATTAGTTTTCAGATTGCAACACTAGGGTTGTCCAATCCCGAAATATAAAAGGCAGTCCTCGTATTACCTTTGTTTTAAAAGAAATAGCAAAAAGGGGTACTGCATGTTCTTATTCATGTATTAATATTGTTGTTTCACATATTGTAAAAAAAATATATCTGACTAAAATTTTCTGTTCTTTTCATTTCCACCATCCAAATTTGAGATTCCTCTTAAAAAAATAACCTTCAAAGTCATTACAGCTTTAGTAAGTGTAAAGACGGGGTGTAACTTCACCATTTTTATTTACTCATTCATTTTACTCTAAACAAATCTTGAGGCCCACTGCCCCCTTCCCTTGCCCCTGGTAAAAGGCAAGTTCCATAACTTTTGTATGACACATTTTTCTTGATACTACATTCCTAAAAAGTTATTGTTCTGCAGTTCATCTGGTATATATTGTGTTGCTTACCAATGAATGAAATGTCAAAATGAAAGTATTGAATGTGATTTGTCAAACCCATTGTCTATAGTTTGTTATGTATACTTGGTAACATAATGTTTTTTTTATTCAGTCCTGGAGGTGGCGGCGGACGCCCAAAGTTCAGAACAATGGGAGATCTAAATCAACCAACAGTGTATGGTGGCGGGTGTCCTGGAGGATCTTGTGGCCTTTAATTTTGTAATTACATAATCTCTTATAAGTATTTTTAAAATGTATATAATATGGTTGGTATAATATTTACTATTGAATAATATGGCTTTATTTTTATGTACATAATAAATCAAATATTTACTTTAATTATTCTTAAAACAATTCTAAATATTCCTATGTTGGCTTTATTTTAATAAATGTATACTTATGTGGATGTTTGTGCATGTTGTTAATTTATGTATCCAATAAATTATCTCAAGTTTTTTATTGTGATATGAATGTGATATGAATAATTTTTTAATGATCTCTTATAACTAATTTTCCAAAATTGTTGTATTAATTTCTCATCAGTTCTTGGTATAATAAGGATATTTTGTGGAAATTGCTGTGATAATTAGTTAATTAATTGATTGTATAATATTGATTGATACAGTGCCTCATGAAAAACATATAAAAGTCTTAGAAACGTCGGGAATTAACAGTAAAGATACGAGGATAATTTCAAATCCATATTTTGATCCACAGATAACTATTAGATTAAACAGTCAACTTTCAGAAAGCGTTAGTGTACAAACTGTATCTATTTTGCAGATGACCAAATCATCTTAACAGACGAAAAGGTCTTCTATGTAAGATTAGGAAACTTAATATGAATCAGTGAGTATAACCATAAATATGTCCAAATGTGAGTACCTTATCAGATAAGCAGAAATTGAAAACTGAATTTGTAAAAAATGAAAGTTTAAGAGGACTGAAGAAGATTAAATTCCTGGGAATCCTTTTTAATAAATATGGGAATATTAAAGACTGAATTAGAGAACTGGTAAACAAGGGACGAGCTATTACACCTACATTAAAGCATCTACTAAAAACAATGACGAAAAAGCATAAGACAAATCGCATTTGAAACGGTTTCAAAGTCTAGGGAGTATTCAGCCTTAACAAAAACAAATTGATGGCAACAAAACAATTGATTTGGTTTGGCATGTCGAGAGAATCACAAATGATATATGTATAAAGAAAATAGAATGAATATAGTAGGAAGAGAGGACGACCACGGAGATACTGGAGAGACGCCGTAAAACAAACTATAGTGACGACATAGTACAAGCTGGAGGGAGGACGTATATGAAGCTGGACAGACGACGTTGAAGAATCTTACAAGAACTTTCAGACTATCTCTAAGTGACACACTTGATCCTTTTATCTATTTATTTACAGGTCTGTTCATTAGCAAGATTTATTGTTTTATTTACATATTTCTAATTGAAATTGAATTTAGTTATTTATTTTACCATGGTGTATTTTGCTGTGTTCAAACAACAATAAGAAAAAGAAGAAATTTCGGGTTCCCATTATTTTAAATTTATACAAGTTTATAAACGGGGTTTTCACGTTACCAAAAACATAAATTCAATTTAAGAACAATAAGAATATGCTCAAAGCATTTGATAGAAGGTAATAATTCCTTAAAATGTAAATTTTTCAAATTACCCCAAAAAAAATGGAAGTTGAAAAGTAGTGCAATACCTTCTCTTATTTAAAACAATCAATACCTTTGCAAAGAAGAACTTGTTTATATTAGAGATATTTTTCAATGTTTGGATTTTATACACTATTTAATTAGTTAAAAATAACACCTTATTGTTATCTATTGTGAATAATACATGTCAATTTAATGATATTGTTTGGGAATTGTTGCTGCGTTTATTACTGTTAGGTTATAAAAAAAGATAAATGGTATATTGGTCAATATTAAAGAAAAAGTTGTTAAAAATCATGAATTGAATAAACGTGGGTGTTTTGTATAAATTTGTAACTGTACTGTCACAATTAATGTATTTGTTTCCATAATTTTATAAAATATTAAAAATGTACATGTGTTGATTTAGAAAAAACAATTTTTCCTTTACAGAAAGCCCACTTTATGTAAATAATAAATATACCCCTAGTATTATATAATAGATTTCAAGTCTTAATGAAATACCTTATTATACCATTATAATTCAATGGGAGAGATGAAGAACATATTTTTTTTTGTTTTGTCTAAATAGACAAATTACTGCTGAAAGTCTTAATTTAAATTCATTTTAACAGGAACTAAAAAAATATTGACCTTTCACTATCATTAGGGGAATCACTAAAATTTACATTAATCATGCTACACATATGAGCATGAAATATTTCTTGTTTGATTTAAAATATTTCTTGGAATATTTCTGCAATATTGTTATGTTCACTATAAAACCCCATTTCAAGTAATTCAAGATATATTGCTGCAATATTTTATGAAATATTTGTGTAATATTTCATGAAATATTTAGGAAATTTTTTTTGATATAAATATAGCTTAAATAAAATATTTAAAAAAAATAATAAAATTTCAGGTTTTGGCGTATTATAAAATATTTCTGAAATATTCGTATTTTCGCGACCTAAATCCTTTTGAAATATCTCATGAATATATCTAATATTTCATAATATATAGGGTTTTTTGTCATAGGGAATAGTTAATAAATATTAATGTCAGACAATTTTTCCAAAATATTCATTCCTATATTCACAATTAAAATTCCATTGAAATATTTCATGCAATATTAGTGTAATATGTCATGAAATGTTTTTCTAATATTTCTGAAATATTTCAGTATGTTTTGTCGCGGACAGGAATATTTCAGTGAAATATTTCTTTAAATATTTCATGCTGTGATGATTGTCACTACCCTGTTACTAATTAAAATATTTTTACAAAATTTCGGTCATTTTAAATGGTTGAGAATAAAATGGTTTTGTCAGTTTTTGAATAAAATATCCCTATCATAGGTACTTTCTAAAATTTGTAGTAGGCCTTGCTTTTCTAAAATAAATATTCAAATTAATATATGAAACAGACATCCATATGGTTTACAATTTGAAAAGGTTCCATAAAAATTGGTAAACTAAGGAGGATTTTACAAGAGTCGCACCAATCGAAATGGATTGATAATTACAAGTATTATAAAACATATGGGGGCTTAAGTAAATAATAGAGTTTAAAATTGTACAAAATAGCTGGGACCCTCTTTTGACATTAATATTTACAGGTGTATTTCTTAAGAGAGTCCTCTATAAATTTGCAGTGCATGCAACCCACAATGCCTTTGTTTACTTGGCAACTGCGCGTAAGCAATGTAAAGTGAGTTAACGTGGTCTGGGTCGTTTCACTCGTTTCTCGTTTTTATTATAACTACAAGTCATGCGTCATTCATCCAGTTTGTCAGTTTCAGTTCGTGTTTGTGTCTTTGTGGAACGAGATGAGATATTGAAGTTTACGGATGCTGACATTTGAATGTTTATTGTTTATTTTATTATTTTGATAAATTTGTTTTGTGATAAAAGTGCGTGGTTTGAGACTTGATTATTAGTGCATCTAATTGTTCATAAATATAACCATCGTAAAGTAATTGTTTGAGATTCGTTTAATTTAATAGGGTAAGTAGATTAATGTTTTGTCAACGGTACCTAGGAATTTAATGCAATCATTGTGTATATGCGTACTAATGTTACAATTTATATAATTATTAATAATTAAGAGGAGATCGCAATCTAATATTAATTTCAGGTTTTACTTATAATAGTAGTAGTTGATTGTGTGGAATAATTACATTCCATTGTTTAATTGACGTATTTAGGCTCGTATCTGTTTTGTAAATTTAAAACAGTTTACTGCAAATTTAATTACTTTGTTTATTTTTTACGTCTCGCTATCTCTATTATAATGAATTTGAGATATATACTTATCATGTTAATTTATTGCATATATACGTGTTTTGAAAAATAAATTTGTTAAACTTATTAGGGCCATTATCCAATTTGAGAACTGCTCCCTGCTCAACACTAGTTTGAGTATTTGCAGATAAGTAACTTCAAATTCATTAAACAATTAGAAAATATAAATATTTACATTAGAAAACTGAACACATGAATTAAAAAATGTATAGTAAGTACAATTTAGAATAAACATCGGACTTAACGAGAGTTTTATTTTGTTAACTTAAAAATATAGGTCATGTAGTTAAGTACTAATAGGTTTAATGTTAAACACATTAATTATTATATAAAACATCTTGGATTAGAATAATTTCGTCACATGATTTCCATTGTCTATCATTGTTTACATTGGTATAAAACATAATTTTTGATATTTTCAGAAATTTGTCTGTTAAAATCCTTTTCGTAAAAATGAGTACAAAATGTAAACATGAAAGTACATAAAATTTGGGAATATTTAGGCGGAAAGGAAAAATAATGAAAATCGAGTTTACAAACACATTGTAAAAACATGGGAAGCAGGAGGAAAAACACGAAAACTGAAGACGATTTTAAGCTATTTTAATTCGGAAGGAGAGTTGTTATATTAATGATAAGGTGTTCTTAATTAGATAAGTTATCTTCTAAGCCGTATTACATAGATTTTTCACGGTAATTTCTGACGATCTATATAAACCCTGAAATAAAGATTGGTTATATACCTAGCCTTAAAACAAATATTACCTTGATGATAGGAAGAGTTGGAGGATTCTATAGTCTCACAAAATGGAATACAATAGTAGAGATTTTGCATTACATCGCACAATAAAAGTTGGATGTGTTGCATTCCATTGACGGATTCAAGGGGGCTAAAGTCCCCCTGACATCTGCGTTGCATGCTTTTTATAGTTTATTTTGATAAAACGTATTCACAGCCTGGTCAAAAGCCCACAAAAAAGGCCAAGTCTCCCCCCTCCAAACGAGGACAAGCCCCCAAACGAGGTCAGTCTCCCCGAATGAGGTCAGCCCCTCCGAATCAGGTCAGCCCCTACGAATGAGGTTAGCCCCTCCGAATCAGGTCAGCCCCTACGAATGAGGTTAGCCCCCCGAATGAGGTTAGCCCAATGAGGTTAGCCCCTCCGAACGAGGTTAGCCCCCCCCCCACCAAGCGAGGTTAAGACTCCCCCAGACGACAATCGTGGATCCGTCACTGTTGCATTCCGATTCATTTAGGATGACAAAATCCTACACGACAAATGGACAAATAAAAATAATTACGAAATTTGTAAATAAATTATTATATATCGTTATAATGACTCCCCTTTCCCAAAATCTTTGACGGGACCGGAAACTGGGCAAGTTTCTGTACTTATAGTACTTTTTAGTTTTATCTAGGCGTATTAAGGCTTATAGATTATCACCATGTCTGTTGTAACCTACCTTTTTTGTTACTTTGCATTTTATCTTATCTAATGCACCTTATTTTTAGCTTTATCAGCAGTGGGAACATAACACGAAAACATAAAAGTATATTGCGAACTCGAACAAAATTGAAATTTCTGGTTAGATTATCAACACCATATATAGCCTCTATAGAAGATAAAGTATGTGAAGTCCAATTTTCTGATGGTTGTTCTATATCTTACTATTGATGTATAAAGTGATTTATGGGTCTTAAATTTTTTTCTCAAAGTTTTACATAAAATAGCAATTATTTCTGTTTTTAATGGCATTTGTCGCATTTTCCAGGAAGTTTCTAAAGAGAAAGTTCAAAAATTGTTTCTTTCGTAGTATTTTTTTTAACATCAAGTCATAAACCAAACTTGTTTTTAAAAATAAAAACATAAATATTTATCCGTTTTGTATGCTAAGCTGTGGGCAAAATTAGGTTACAACATACTGCATCCTCCAAACTCTAATTTTTGTAAGAATTTGCATCTGGATAGGTTGTTTTAAGCATAATTAACATAGGGCCGCGCTTTTTAATGATATAAGGAAAAAGGACCATGAGATAACTCATGAACAAATCACTGACTATATTCCCAAAACTAGAGTTTTCCCAACCAGATGAAGTTGGAGGCTAGCTTTGTCTATAGTATCCAGCAACTCTTGGAGGCCCAAAAACATCCAGTATATAAAAAACTTAGGTCGTGAGATATAACAAATTAAAATGACCAAAAGAACTCTAAAACAAAACGAACGCTTCGATATATTCTCAAAAATAAGGTGTCTCCAACCTGATGAAGTTGGGGGATAGCTTCCTTTGTAGTATCTGGCAATCCTTGGAGGCCCAAAACATCCAACGTGTAAAAAAAGTTATCTCGTGTCATCCAACAGATTTAAATAGCGGCACTCTTTAAAGAAATAAAGTCAAAATAACAATAACAAAATAGGTGAACAAACGACCGTTTGAGTATAATCCCAAAATTAAGGTTTCCCCAACCTGATAAAGCTGGGGACTAGCTTCGTCTTTAGTGTCCGGCAATCCTTGTAGGCCCAATACATCTAGTATACAAAAAAAGTCATAAAACTTTATTTTGTTTTTAAAATCAAGAACAAAAAATCCTATAGATTCCAATAAAACAAGTTTGTGGGTACCCAGTACCCAATGTGTTTTTGTCGCGGTCAATTCACATAAAGGGTGTTTCTAAAATAGGGTTCAACACTTCTGCTGTGTGTAGACCTCATTAAAATAAGCCAAAAAGTCCCTATTGACATGTGCCCTACAACGCACCCTTAGGAAGTTATATTGCCCTTAAAAGGGCTCAATCAAAACTTGTTTTTTTCTGTTATGGACAAAACAGACGAAAATAAATAAAAAGATGATATTTTTCACGTAAAATTGTTAAGGTTTTATAAATCTGTAGAGAAAATTGTAAAAATATTGCAATAAAAAAAAGGGCGGAAAATCCCCTTTCCACAACCTAAATTGGACGCTTATGATTTGCATGCCGAAAAACGGAGTGGAGAATTTTTTGTATTTATTTTCCGACCGTTTGAGCCCTTGTGAGGGTATATAACTTCATGATAGTGCGTTTTAGAGCTTATGTTAATAGGAACTTTGGCTTTATTTTAATCAGTTTTATATACAGCATAAATATAGAATCCTATTTCAGAATATACTGTACTGTACCCTGTAACTGTATACACTCATAAATGTTTCTAAGCGAAATATTAAGTTCTATATTATATATAGAAAACATTAAATTTACTGCTTATGGAAAAACCGTTAAAATCTTTTTGTATTATTCTGTATTAGGAAATACGCGTAAGCTCTATAATTCTAATTCATTAGAAACACCCTATTAATTCCAATAAAGAAAACTTGCTATATTGGATTAGCAGATAGATTCCGACAGGTTTTCGTGTGGCAGATTTTCTTTCCAGATAGACTGCATACAACCTATGCCAGTTTCTGTAGTTTTCTATGGGACTCTATTGGAAGTTCTCAACAGCCAACACTAAAATAGCGTTAACACTGTAGCAGTTTTTAACACAACAAAGCTGATCTTGGAGACAGTTCAAGAATGAAATATGTCACTCCGACGGCCTTGGCTATGCCAACTTTTGTATAAAGCTGGAATCCTCTTTATATCTCGGAAGGAGCAAATCCCATTTGGGTCTTATGAAATGCTATCTTGACCTATATTGAAATACGGGAGCAGGGGCGAACTGACCTTTTGGTTTAAGAAGGGGCAAATCAAACAAAAATGTCCTAGAGAGGAGCAAACCAAAATTAAATTGCTGGAGAGAAGCAAATCAGAATTTTTTTTTGCCTAGGAGGCGACAAATTTATGGGAAACTTTGAAGGGTTTTCAGGTCCTCCTTCCCCGCTCCTTTTGGTACGCCCATGTTTGTGAGTCTGTTGGCTCTATTATGTTCAAAAGAACTTTTCAGATATCGTATTTTATAAGGTGTTGCAAATTGAAAATATTTTTTTTTGTAGGAGAAAGCGATGAAAAATTTATTTTTAAATTAAACTAATGTGAAGACAATTTAAAAAATACTTATTACATGTAATTTTATATAAAAAGGTGTGAGATATAGAAGATAATAATTATATTTAATTATTTATCTGTGCATAAAAATTAGTTGAATAAGCAACAGTACGAGGGCTGCCTTTTATATTTCGGGATTAGAGAACAAAAACAAATATTAATCATCTAAAATCGCTTTATTGTTTTTCGAAATATTCCCCATGAAGATCTAAATACTTTTGCATGCGTTTGAACCAATTGTCGAAGCACTTTTTCCACTCTGATTGAGGTATTTCCAAAACATGCATTCTGAACGCAGCAACCGCTTCTTCAGGTGTCGAAAAACGTTAACCTGTCAGTTTGTTTTTTACGTACGGGAATAAAAATAAGTCATTTGGTGACAAGTCAGGACTATACGGCGGATGACTCATCAAAAAGATGTTTTGAGTGGTTAAAAATGCAGTTGTTTGAGCCGATGTGTGAGAGCTCGCATTGTCGTGGTGAAGAGTGATCCGTCTTCGGGGGTTGGTTTTCCTCATTTCTTGGAAGACAACTGGCAAACAAATGGTTGTGTACCACTCAGAATTGCCTGTTCTGCGTTGTTCTAGTGGTACGGTTGCGGCATGTCCAGTTTTTCCGAAAAAACAGGCGATCATTTGCTTGGAAGTGCTTCGTGCGCGAACAACTTTTGTTGGATTCAGCTCATCTTAAAACACCCATACAGTCGACTGCTGTTTACTTTCGGGCTCATACGCGTATATCCACGATTCATCACCTGTCACTATGTCATAAACGTGTTTTGAAGCACAAGAGATCGTATTTTTTGAGCTTTTCTTTCGACCAATCGACACGAGCCTTTTTTGAACGAATGACAAATTGTGTGGGATCCAACGCGAACAAATTTTTTTGGCATTCAAATGTTTATGCAATATTGAATGTATGCTGGTCCCACTAATGTGTAATGTTGACTCAATCTCACGATAGGTCACATGCTGATCTTGCAATATCAGTTCGCGCACAGTATCACCATACCATCGATAAACAGTGTTCCTTGATGGAGTTTCATCGCCAAAAATTAAATTAAGTTCATTCATGCACTCTTGTCGACTTAATCCACGTCGAAAGTTGTAAAAAATAATCGCACGAAAATGTTCACGATTTAATTCCATTTTTTGGCCCAGATGAATCCTTTAAGTTACTGTAAACAACACATAGCGCTCGTGTGTCAAAACGTTCTGAGTACGTATAACCTCAAAAATGTCAAACTTTACGATAGAGCTGTTAGTTGTCAGATTGCAACACTAGGGTTGTCCAATCCCGAAATATAAAAGGCAGCCCTCGTATTTTTCTTATCAATTTATCACCATTATTGAAGCGAAAGCTTCTTAACGGGGGCCCACATTTAAACATGAAAATAGATGAGCAAGGGAATGAATTGGATAACTTGAAATTTTATTTGTTTCGACACCGACGCCATACTCTACCTTGATCTTTGAAATACCCATACAATTCAGTTCACTGTGTAAGAAACAGAGACCAGGTAATATACACTATGAGTTTCTTCTTTTATAGAATATCAATAATATATAGGAAATAAAGTCATATAACATTCAAATAATATAAAAAACCTACACAAAATTTTCTATTCTAATAAAAACTCCAAATCTCTCTTTGTGATATATTGCATTACGGACTTGACATATATCAGAAATCAGAAAGAACGCTATTCATTTCATCCACCTTTTGTTAAATTTTTTGCCGCATGTACAATTCATCGGATATGAGCTTTTTAAATTACACATTAGAATTAATACTTGAGTCATAGCAAAATAGTAACAATTATTTTAATTCAACTGAAATTTATAACCATTACTAATAATAACACAAGGAAATAGAAACAGAGACAGGAGACAACAAGAGACGGGAAGTATAATTTGTAAGAAGCTTTCGCTTCCATCGTTCAGTCTCAAATGACTGTCGCTCTTTTATATTTTATATTAAAACGTTTTTAATGCAATTGTTTTCCAAATGTAAGGTAATTTATTTCGTTTTGTGGTTTATTTGATAAATTACACCACCCAACTTGAGAATAAAAAATTGTATATTCCAAATGTTTCAAAATCTTAATTTCACTTCCTTGCCAATGAAATTAATCAGAAATAATAAAATAAAAATTTGAAATTCATGATTTTTCTTGGCATGGGTAAGGAACTGTTTTTGATAGTGTGGCACAAAAAAATCCAAAGATCATATACAGGGTGTTCCTAAATTGGAGGTACAAACGAAAAGGGGAGATTCCTTGAATAGTTTTAGGAAGAAAAAGTCCCATAAACATGGGTCCGCAAACGTTTCGTTTTCAAGATACAGAGTGTTAAAGTTTGAATTTTTTTCAAGTTTTTTTTCTCATAGTATCTGCACTTCACAAGATATTCAAATGAAATTTGGCATAGCTATTACAATTAAGAGTCTACACCTTGTGACATGCCAATTTCGATTGCAAATCTACAGGGTGCTATTTTTTCGGGAACACTGTCCACTGTTGTCCTTCAGAACTTTTTTTTGGTGAGCCACTGGTACTTCCAAAAATCGTAAAGAAAAGCTTTGTTGTTATAGCAAACTTTATGTTCTCTTGTAGTTTTGTCGTATGTACTACCTATTTCGAGAAAAAAAATTTGAATTATTAAACTAGCAATGATTCTTAAAGATTCGATAAACTGGTATCAAAAAAATGTATTACTGCAAGAAACGTACAACTCAATAATTAATCATAATAAAGAAACTAAATAACAACAAAGGAACTAAACTACAGCAATTTTTGAAAATGTTCTTCCCCAACCCTTATACAAGCTTCTGTTCTTCTTCTCATAGACGATCGAACTCTTTCAAACACTCCTGGAGTATTCCTAATTGTATCAAACGCACCTATTATACGATTTCTCAGTTCGTCTACGGTATTCACTGGCGTTATGTACACTAGAGATTTCAGATGGCCCCATAGAAAGAAATCTAAACTATTTAAATCTGAGGATCTGGCGGGCCATGGCTGATGTCCACCTCGTCCAATCCACCTGTTTACATAATTTTCGTTCAAATACTCTCTAGCCAAAAGTGAAAAATGAGCAGGAGCACCGTCGTGCATGAACCACATTTCACGTCGCATCATAAGAGGTATATCTCTGTATGATTGACCAGTAAGTCGCCCTGGCAAGAAGAAAGGACCAATCAAATAATCGCCAATATTACCACCCCACACATTTAATGAAAATTCCTCTTGAAAATAAGCTTCTGCAATTTCATGTGGATTCTCCTCAGCCCATATGTGTTCATTATGAAAATTTATGATTGAAGTCCTTGAGAAACAGGCTTCATCAGTGAATAGGATTTGGCAATCAAAATGAGGATTGTTCAATAGTCTGTTGAGGTACCACTGACAAAAAATAATTCTTGGATGACAATCTCAAGGCAAGAGCGCCTGCACCCTCTGAATGTGATAAGGATAGAGCAAAGAATCCCGCAAGATCCGCCAAACAGCTTGATGACTTGTATTTAAGGTAACACTAATTTTTCTTGTACTGGTTCCTGGATGTTCTTCTATTTCGTTCAGCACTGCCTCTTCGAGTCCTGGTGTTCTCACACTTCGTGGTCTACCTGCATTAATATTTTTCGCAGAAAAAGATCCAGTTTCTGAAAGACGCCTGTGAATATTAGAGAACATCCGATGACCAGGCATCACTCTATTGGGATAGCGTTCCATGTAAAGACGCTTAGCTTCTCTTGAATTACCATTTGCAAGACCATACATGAAATGCATGTCAGCCATTTCGGAATTCGTAAAATTCGGCATGTTTTGATATTAAAATGCAACCATCTTTAATTTTCAAAATACAAGAGTTTAATTTGATGTGTCAAAACTAACAATAAATTTATTTATTCACCACAGCCTACTAGGTAGGTAACTAGATTTCTATGACAATTCGGAATTTTCTGAGGATTTTAAGAGAATCATTCAATTTTTTTTTCTCGAAACCGGTAGTAGATACGACAAAACTACAAGAGAACATAAAGTTTGGTATAACAACAAAGCTTTTCTTTACAATTTTTGAAAGTACCAGTGGCTCACCAAAAAAAAGTTCTGAAGGACAACAGTGGACAGTGTTCCCGAAAAAATATCACCCTGTAGATTTACAATCGAAATTGGCATGTCACAAGGTGTAAACTCTTAATTGTAATATCTATGCCAAATTTCATTTGAATATCTTGTGAAGTGCAGATACTATGAGAAAAAAAACTTGAAAAAAATTCAAACTTTAACACTCTGTATCTTGAAAACGAAATGTTTGCGGACCCATCTTTATGGGAGACTTTTTCTTCCTAAAACTATTCAAGGAATCTCCCCTTTTCGTTTGTACCTCCAATTTAGGAACACCCTGTATAATAGTCAAGTTACCTTGAAGTTGAAAGAACTTGAAAGGGTTGTCTTCAGAATTTATAAGTGGCGTTCCCAAGAGGTCTGTGTGGTGAATAAGGAATTTTGTTGTTTCAGTGGTCCCATTAAGGCTTTAAAAAAAACTCGGAGAAACCTTATGAACTATCCCGATGTAGGCTTGTTCGAAAGGACAGGTCATTACGAATTTCATCCTTTATCATTTAGAAGAATTATTACAGTCTCTTTATTTATTTAATTTTTGTTTTGTGTTGTGTTCCTCTTTGTGTAGTGTTGAAGAATTATCAAATTGTATTTTATAGCCTAGGTCCCAAACTTGTTCACAAATTTTAGATTTTTCTAATTACCGTTTCGTTATGTAATTTTTGTATTCAGTAATTTGTATATTCATGTTTCCCCAATGGAAAAATTATTACATTCATATGGAATTTTGTAAATATTTTTTTGTGATTTATTTTATTATTTCTTATCTTAGAAAGGCTGCAATTTATGAGTTAAAATTTATTCTAAGACATATTGTGAATCACTATGATAAGAAGAAGATAAACATTAAAGTTATTAACCCACAATGTTAGTCAAGTTCCCAATTATCAGTTTAAATTGCAAATATAAACAGGAAGTTTTAACAACATAATCATTTTAGTTGCTAATCTGAATTTGACTCACCTGGAGTAGTTGAAGTCAGCTGTATTTTCGGTAGTTTTTTTGTATTGCCTAATAGCTGAATTGCAATTGTTCTTTTTCAATAGACGTTTTTTCCTAAATTGAGATGATAGTTTGCGGTTAAATTTAAAGGTCATTTGTAATTGAAATTATGATGTTTAACGACAAGTAAATAGATTAATAATAGTGTTTTAACGAAAATACTTATTTTATTGTTTTAGACGAGGAAGATAACTCTTTCCTGTGAGATGAATTGTTATTACAGTTTTATAAGTTGAAAATATTTAACAATCGTAAACTGCTTGAATAATGTTCTGATAAGATTTTTTATATAACATGCGACAATTTTGTAGGACAAAATGAAAATATAAAATATATTTATTTAAAAAAGAACGACTTCAACTGGCTTAAAATAAAAAACTTTTAGAAACCGTGTGCAATCAATAACTATTTTCTGACATTTTTTTATCTGATTTGAATTTTTTTATATTATCCACATATTTTTTAACTTTTTTATTTGTTTTATTATTTAGTTCACTTTTTCTATAAGCGTAACTCTAATTCACCCTATATGACAACCACACTGTAATTCAATGTGTATTATTTAAAAAAACACACATTGTCAAATATTTTAATTTACATCTTAGAATTGTGCCTTTTTTTATCCATAGTTTCTTAACCATTGACAATGGGGTCTGACCTAGACCCCGAAACGTTTGGAATATACAGCAATTTTCTTTAAACTGTGGTGTTATTTCCCAAGAAGCACTTAGACATTGAAAAATATGCCACAAGTATCGTTCAGAAAACAATTGGTTAAATTATTTTCCTTCGAATCATGGCAAAAATAAATATTGGAGTAGGTGTTGCATTGCTAAAATGTAGTAAGGTGGTACTTACTATGTATGTATTATTTTCATGTGGTTTGTATTATCGAAGAAAAATATTTTCATTTGAATATTATATCGAACAATTTTCTGTTCTTGTGTGAAGTAATGTCATGTTTATGTAATGGAATTATTGACAAATCAAGAATACAATAATGTACCTATAATGTATGTATGTAGACCCACTTTATATTACGATTTTTCGCGTGAACATGCTAACTTAACATTTTTTTGCAATTGGCAGATTTTTTTGATAATTTTTCGTTCTCCATCAAGAAAAATTTCACTTTTTAGTGTAGTATTTTCGTACCGTACACACTCAAGGTTGCCAGATGGATTAAAATTTCAAATACTTAATAATCGAATAGGACTTTCAATTATATACGGTAGATAAATAATTGTTAAGATTTTTTAGTTCATATTGACTAGTACTGTCACCTGCCAAAATATCTGCACTACATTATGTTACCCTATACTTCCTAATTACTGAAAATTCAGTTACAACTATAATTTGCCGGTATTACAAAAAAAACATTAAACATGGGTAACTTCATGAAAAAATTAATTTAATTAAATTATTTTTTTTTTTTAAGTTCCATCAATTTTATTCGAATTTATATGCGACTTGACCCCTCATTATATTTATTATTGGTGTCTGGGGTTCTACATATTAATAAGCTGGCATTATTCTCGCTTTTTACACACACATAGGGGTTGTTACAAAATACATTAATGTAGCCTTTATCGGGGTACATTGTGAATTAAACAACGTTCTTTTATTTTGTTTGTCAATCCATCGAAATTTTATACGAAAAACGATCGTGTTTAGATTCTTTTTAATGCAGTTGTTAGTTGTCGAAAATTTTTGTTAATTTTTAGGGTTCCGTATATACAATATACGGATACCCTTATAATATCACTCAGGATTTCTGCCTCTGTCACATCACAGCAATTTTCTCCTAAACTACTGTACGCAAGAGGTTGAAATTTGGTATGAAGGTATAGTTTGGTGACCCGATCAGGAGTACATATTGCAAAAAAATAAATTTTGATTTTAGGGGTACTTTTGGGGGGAAAAACTAAAAATATCGACCGTTCCCACCCCCTGATCTCCGAAACTACTGAACCTAAAATTTTGAAAAAAATAGCAAATATAGAACGTTGCCCGAACTTTACAGGAAAAATAAGGAGAAACCGTTAATATAAATTTTGGGGGGCAAATTATAGAATTAAATGAAAATTTAAAAATTAAAAATTTTTAAAACGCATCTTGTAATACATCAAATGAAAGGTCTCATTCTGAGGAACACAAATATATTACTCATTCCCAAAGGGCAAATTATAGAATTAAATGGAAAATAAAAAATTAAACTTGTTTCGAACGTATCATGCAATATGTCAAATCACAGGGCTCATTATGACTAATACAAATATATTTTTTAATTTTTTTAAAATAAGTATTTTAAAATATATTAAAAAAATTACCCATTCTCCCCTTTATTCCCCAAACTATAAGACCTAATTGTTTTATTTACAGGAAAAATACGAAGAAATCTTTAATATTAATATTGGGGGCCAAATTATAGAAATAAACGGAAAATAAAAAATATTTTTTTAACTTGTCATGCAATATATCAAATGAAGGGGCTCATTATTATGAATACAAATATATATTTTTCATATTTTTTAAATTAATTGTCTACAAGATATTAACATAAAGATATAAACAATTCTCATTTCTCGCTTTATTTCCGAAACCATACTACCTAAAATTCTGAAAATAATTAGGGGTACTGGGGCTCACTTGAAATTTATTAGAATAATTATTAGAAAACCTCCATAGTAATTTTAGGGACAAATTATACGATTAAATGGAAAATAAAAAATCAATTTTCAAACGCATCATGTAATAATATATCAAATAAAAGGCTCATTATGTGAATTACAAATATATCATATTTTTAAATCATTTGTTTAAAAGATATTATCATTTTAGAAACTACACTATTTAAATTTTGAAAAATATATTTTATTTGTATTTTTAAATAATTTCAATACCAGATTTAATAATTTATAATTTAAAACTTGGCCTATTTTGCCCTTTATCTTCCAATCTATAGATCTTCAAAATTCAGACAGTAGATTATAAAAGGCTTCCCTGAAAGTTTATTAGTAAAATAAAACTCTAATGTTAATTTTTGGGGGCCAAATTAGAAAACTAAATACTGCGAATCTTGAAGGGGGTACGGAACCCTTAGTATGCGAGTCCAACTCGCATTTGACCAAATTATTTATTATTCAATTTATTTAATTTTTAATTATTAAATCGATTTAATTTAATTTTTGAATGAGATTGAGATGCAGAATATTTTATTATTATTAATGTTGAAATTTTATTATACAGATCGACTTGTAAACTCTTTGTGTATGTTTAACTTAAGTGCGTTAAGAATAACAATCAAGCGTTTTCCTTTCGAATTAATGTACTTATCAAGAACAGTGTTGCTCTTCGGACAAAGCGAGGATGTATGTACTTGATGAGATAAACAGCAGTCGGAATGACTCATAAAAACTAATATGCATCGTTGTGGTTAATATCACGTTATCAAGTACCCATCCGATTAAACCAAAACAATGACCGAAACCGCAGTGCTCAGCAGTGCTTTGAGGAAATACAGATATAATAACAATAACACAACTCATCACATTTATTGATAAAAGATAATCGACGTCGGGCTTTTTTGGAATTTAAATTCCCAGAAACGATATCAATATTTTAGTTATTTGAGATAAATGATCGAATATTTAACTATTATTGGAATATGAATTTAAATTATTGAGGTTTCAGGTGAGAATTGCGTCTGAATTTGTAAAAAACTTGACGTTTTGGCTCATGCTTTGAAGCCATTATCAAGAGACAAAAAAAGAAAACTAGAAATGAAATTGGTATAGTTCGAACTCGGGGTCTCAATCTGCCTACTTCCCAAGTCCCACAAGAATAATATAAAAACGCAATTTCAGAGTCAAGTTTGAACCCGGAGCCTCAATCTACCTTCTCCCAAGCCTCACTAATTGGCTAGAAAATGGCCTAGATCGAATTAGACCACATATCCTTTTGTTTTATTTATCTTTTTAATGCGCTTTATATTAGGTTGACGTGTATGTTTGTATCTATGTAACGGAAACTTTCAACGTAATTTTCACCACCTTAAAGAACTCTAATTACTTGAACATTGGCATACCTGTCAATGGCCGATGACAATAAAATTCTTTAAGTTTAATTTTCCCATTTCTTCTCTTTTTGTCACTGTTCTTGCTTAAATGCCAAATTCCTCTATTAACGCTGTGTTTGCTATCTAGTTGGCAGTAGTAGAGCTTGCGGTAATAAATTGGAAAGGTTACGCAAACATGATGTAATTTTTTTAATTATAAAACTATATTCATCATGAGACTAAAAACGTAGAAAATAATTATAGTTTAAAAAACTAAAAAAAATACCCTTTAATAGCAAACCGATTTAGAAACTAAAAAAATATTTTTTAATTATGAACAGTTTATAACGGGTATTTTTTAGAGGTTTAAGTTGGCAACACTTTTTTAACCGGCGGCCATCTTGTCAGCTGTCAAGTGATTTATGTTTAGTTTGGTTTAGCATTTCATCATGAATAGAATTTTTAAGATCATGGTTCTGTTCGAAATACGTATCGCGCCTTACGTCCATTTTACGGTCAACATAATCGTCCATCAGAGCAATTAATTCGATTAACTATGCAACGTTTTCGCACCGCGGTTACTCTAAACTAAATGATAGTACGCATCCACAGAGATGTACAGCGCGTACAGAAGAACCCATTGCTGCTGTAGGGCGTAGCGTAGAGGAAAACCCGAATCAGTCTATACGCCATCTTGCACAGGAATTGGATATGTGACCATCCACTTTATGGAAGATTTTGCGGAAAGATCTTGGTTTGCGTGCTAACAAAATTCAACTCGTTCAAGAATTGAAGCTACACCATCACCTAGCAAGGCATACATTCGGTGAATGGGCCCAAAACAAAATTGCCGTTGATCCCGATTTTCATAAGCGAATTTTTTTTAGCTATGAAGCTCACTTTTGGTTAAATGGATACGTCAATAAACAAAACTGCCGTATTTGGAATGATGATAATCTTCAAGTTCATGTTGAGACACCATTACATCCAGTAAAACTGACTGTTTGGTGCGCTTTATGGGCGGGTGGAATAATTGGTCCGTACTTCTTTAAAAACGATGCTGGCCAGAATGTTACAGTCAATGGTGATAGCTATAGAGTCATGATTACTAACTTTTTCGTTCATCAATTGAACAATCATGATGCACACGAATTATGGTTTCAACAAGACGGAGCAACATGTCACACAGCTCGTGCCACAATTGATTTATTGAAAGAAACGTTTGGTAACAACATAGTTTCACGTTTCGGACCCGTGAATTGGCCTCCAAGATCGTGCGATTTAACGTCGATTGACTATTTTCTGTGTGGATTCATGAAGTCGCTAGTCTACGCCGATAAGCCCGAA
This sequence comes from Octodonta nipae, assembly GCA_034190945.1. Classification (NCBI taxonomy): domain Eukaryota; kingdom Metazoa; phylum Arthropoda; class Insecta; order Coleoptera; family Chrysomelidae; genus Octodonta; species Octodonta nipae. Next base: position 95,784,877 of record CM067222.1, read on the forward strand.
AGGATTGTCACTTGGGGGAGAACATTCGCCGCGTTATTGACGATATACGACCACAAATGTTGGAAAAAGTTATGGAAAATTGCACCTCCAGATTAGACTACGTCCGAGCCAGCCATGGCGGTCATATGCTAGAAGTCATATTCAAGTTATAATGCCAGAAGATTATCTTTCGAATAAAGTAAATTTCATGTCAGTTAAAAAAAATGTCCTTGTTTTATTCCATTTCAAAGTTCTATACCTCTAAAAAAACACATTTTAATAACAGTAGTAGAAAGTCGAAAAATCAATTAGGATTTATTACCTCAAAATCAAAATATAATAGATTTTAAGTTATTAACAGAAAATTCGAATCCGAGTAAAATGCTTGGGGTCCTTGAAATATTAAATTTTACAACTATTCTATTGGCAACCATTTATTAGAAGAGAGTTATGCACCCCACGCTTTTCAGTTGTTCTTGTTTTTCTGTAGAAATTATTAAACTATTGACTTTGTTTGGATAATTATTGTTGTAACTGTAAAGTAAATGTGAAAATCTAGCTGTGTGTAATATTCCCACCCCCATGGCACTGGAATTGTGTGTGCCCCAATTCCCAAAAAAATTCTTCAGATGGTATGTTCAACTGAAACTTTGGGTAATTTTGTTGCAATTGCTAAATCCTACACATATTTGACTACATTGATAGAAGAAATGCCTGTCCAAGAGTCCGTGTCAGTTGTATGCAGATTATTTGTCATAAAATCATCGCCCAATTGCTTGGCGAACCTGTATAGAAGTTGTTTAGTTTCACTACATCAGTGTTTTACTTCTAGCAGAAAATTTTGTCAACACATTGCCAACTGTCTTATTTAATACTCTCAGCTCAAACTGTAAAGGCTTTTTCTAAAATAAAACTTCGAGTAATTAGTGGACGACCTGTTAGATAAGTCCTTTGTGTATTACCAGACACCTGTACAAGTGTGAGACGCTTGTAACATGAAGAGTCCTACATTCCTACCTAAATTTCTATCGTCATCCTTTGCTTTTAGCAGTGCTTGATAAGTTTCTTATTTGAAATTGTACTGTTTGAAGTGTTAGACGCTTAGGTAATAACTCATTAGTTTTAAATAAACAAATTATGTAGGTATAGTGTGGAAGTCTAATTATGGACAGTCCCAACTGTTTATAGATTTACCAAAGCACTACACAGGAGGATTAGTTAATGTATTTTATTATGAACTCCCTTTAACTTGGAGCTGGCTAAAGACTTCCGCCTAGGTCCTAACTTAATCCTCGAAGTTTCCTTGGACTTCCATCCTCTTGAAGTGGTTGATCTCACAAAGTTTCAATAGCTGTGTATCTGCTATCGTCATCAGGTGAATGATATTAAATTCAGATTATCCGTCGTATTTATATTATATCCTTAAACGGTAATGCGTCGCCGGTCATGGTCATTGGGTCTTATCTGGTCCAAACAGGGTTGTCGTTCCTGCAGGTTGGTTTGCCGGTGATGCGTAGCGGCAGGGGCCGAAGAAGAGCTCTCCAAACATTTTTAATTTGTATGCTGGGCTCACTAATTATATATTCGTTTGAGATTATATATGCTGTCTCTATGAATTTTCTTTTGTACCAGTGTTCTTCCTTGTGAATAATCTGAATTTCCCATCATTCACCTGATGACGATAGCAGATACACAGCTATTGAAACGTTGTGAGATCAACCATTTCAAGACGATGGAAGTCCAAGGAAACTTCGAGGAACGAGTTATATTGTCTACCAACTTCAGACTAACGTCCTATCTTAACGTAGGTTAGAAAGTTGAACAAGAAGAACTTTCATTAGTTTGAATGCATTTAATTTTTTTAACATTCTCTTACATTTTTTATACAGTTAAAATTCGTAGAATATTATTTCTGCTTAAACTGTTACACTTCATTCGGAGAAAATATTAAGACTAATCAATCGCGATGGAATATTTATTATAGTGGTTTCTGTTGTGATTATAATCAATGACTGCATCTGACCTTTCATCGCTAACTTGCTTTTGTATTTACATTCAAGGATAACATTGTAAAAGCGCATATGACTACGCGTAAATCCGTTTCATTCATATGATTTATTTGTAGCGGTGGGACTTGTAAGTATGTAGTACTTTTCCGGGTAATACGGGATTCAACAAAAACTGCCGCAATAAATATAGCAATAATGTTGATACTTATCAAATTTACCTTAAGGCAGTAACAACAAATAATTTCTGAGTAATCCTTGAAGATAGAGAAAAAATGGAACACAGTGAAAAATGATGATAAGTAAATGTAATAAAGGTTTACAATTGAGTTCGATGACTTACATAATCTTTATCACTATTAGCAAACAATTACATCTACTGTGGCAAAATTAAATAAAATTAAAGAGATGTTGTAAACACAATAAACTATTACACTTTATATAACGGGATACTATGGAAATGGTACCAGTATCGATATTTTGCTATATTTTTTTGTTGCAGTTCTTAGATCTAGGATACCCATATGGATATTTTTGGTACGATACCAATACCGATACCTTGTCGTTATTTCGATAGTGTAAAGGCATTGATCCCAACGTCTCCCCTCTAAATTCGTATGTTTCCGGATTTTAGGTTCGCTCACTTTTCTATATCAATACTAACTCACCGGTTCCGGCTTCACGCGTGCTTTACAAATCGGCTTATTTGACATATTTATCTTGAATATTTTTTAATTCTGTGATTTTCACATCTGGTACATTTTTAGATTTTTTGTGAAAACCATTTTAACATTATCATTCCTGAGCGAAAATTATATGGCAACAAATGCTTCTAAAAATACATTATTTTCGGATTTAATATGATGAGCTAGTTCATTGCAAGTTTTTTATCGTTTCATTCCTATTATTAACGTTTTTTGTGTTTCTGACATTTTTGATATTTTTTGACGTTTATGACATTTTTGACATTTCTACTATTCTTGACATTTCTGACTTTTTTTACTCTCCTTTACATTTACGGCGACCTGGGCATTTTCAGTTATATTTGTTAGTTTTGGCATTTTTGGCGTTTTGTACATTTTATAGATTTTTCTCGTTTTAGGTTTATCATACAATAAATTTAATAATTTTGATACATTTTATATTTATATTAGATGTTTGGTGTATTTAATATTTTTAACGTTTGGCAGTTATAATATTTTTTTTTTCATTTTTTGGTAGTTATTTTTATTTTATAAACCTTAACTATCACCTAACATTTCCAGCATTCTCTAATTTTTTGAGATTTCACCTGCGACAAGCAGATTGGGGACATTTTGCAGACCCCACGCTCTCAGTATTGGCAAAATGACGAATAATGTCTCTATTCATTTATAGAACAGAATCAATTTATGAATTTTCCTGGAATAAATAAATACTCCACATTGCATTTATCCGCTACGTGATAATCGCAAAATGATTAAATTCAGTTCTAGTCATTTCAGGAGAAGAGCATGTATACCAACATTCGCGCCTGCATCTTTTTTGTTACCCAAGAATTACTGACACCCATCGTCCATCGTCCCCATTCAATAACAGAATTTTCTTAAAATTTCACATCAAATCTGTATTAATTTAAGGAATTAATATTATAATTCTCATATCTGTATTATTTTCGGTTTCCGAATAGTGATTTTTTTCTTAAAAAATACTCCGCTTGCCCCCTATCGTATAACTGAATGTTCAAAAATTGATAAAAGCCCCTTTTGTTTATTTTAGAAGAGTAAGTATATCAAGATTCACACCAGTATTACTTTCTATTTCGGATATATTGAACTCTTTCTAACACAATTCATCCATTTAATATTTAGATTTTGACAAAATGACGATCCACTTATTACTTCACTTAAAAAAGGAATCAGTCTCTTAATTTTTATGTCTATATCACTTTAGGTTCCGGGAAAATAGTAAATTTTTCAAAAAACATTTCCCCACCTCTATCCCATGAGTTAATTATTTTTTTCAAAATCATAATACTCCTTATTATTGGTTTAGGGAGAGGAGTATATACACCAATTTTCGCGTCCGTCACTGTTTGTATTCCAGATATTAATTTTAGGGACACTCTAATCACCTAACGGTATGAAATATACTTTACGACCTACTTTCATACCTATCAAATATATACATGACTCGAGATTTTATATATTAGAATTTGTGTAGATTTTACTTTTAAGTTTATATTTAAGAATTTATTAAATAATATTTAAAATGTTGCTTCCTTACCTTTTGATGACTCTTTTTTATATTTTCTCAGGACTTGAGTTCGGGACTGCACTTATAACGCATATTTGTGATTTTATTAATAACATTTATTGAAATCAAATTTTCTCAGACTATTAATATGTTTTTATTTAATGATTGCTACTGTACTGAATTTTTTATTTTGACATTACTTGTCAACGTCGGTTTTATCAGCATTGTCGCTAGATTCTTTAATATTCTCATATTAGTGATTTTACAATTTTCTTTGTTTCCTTTTGACTCCTTGAATCAAAATTGTCTTTTTTTATATAATACTTAAACACTTATTTGATTAGAAAAGCTGTTCTGATATCAGAGAATAACCTTGTATATTCTTTGTAAAAACTCAAATTGAAGATATACGCCAAAGGTACTTTGCAATATGATAAAAACAGTCCAAGCCAACAAACTGTACGCTACATTCTCTGAAATTATGTATGTCAGTGGGTGACCAGTTTAAATACCTTGCTAATTAACCGGTTTGGCATCGAAATTTCTATAGCGATTTGCACCCATGTGTATTAAAATCGGAAGCTATTGGAAAAGTCCTTGAGAGAAAAAACAGCAAATGTAAATAAGCCCAATTGGTGACATCGGTTAATTAGTAATTATTGAAGCGATTTTTTGCATTTTAATTATGTATTTGATATAAATAAAACAAATAAAATCAAATGTGGTTAGTACTTTATAAGTGTATTAAATTTGAGTATGAAGTTCTTTGGTTTTGTTTGTTTATTTTTACAGTGTGACTGTCGTTAATTAACTGATACTACAATTGCAATTTCCACAATTTACGTTTTTTAAAAAACTGTCCGACGCGTTTCGACTAATGTCTTTGTCAAGGAACTAGACTAAATGAATTTCCAACAAGTATCGGCCGAATAAATTCAGTATTTGACTGTTATGTGTTTGTGTTGATTAAATAATGTTTTCGTGGTTGGAAAAAACAGTCAAGTTACTCTCTTATCTAAATATAAATAGGCAAACCCAAAACGATTAGGTACCATTTTCTCCTCTGTCTCTCAACCAATTTTCTTCATTACCTTAAGTGCAGAATGCTAATATTAATTTATAATATTGGTTCATTCATTAAATAAAATATAATAAAAATTCATTATTTACGTCCATACTGTCAACGCCAAATAACTGACAGTGCCGCCTCATAACATGGAGTAATTATATATGAAGGGAGCGATGTTAGATATATTCTTAGAGCATGTACTTCTGGAAGTGACATGCAAGCGTTGTTATTGTTTAGTGGTAAAATAATCAATGTAGTAGATAGGTATTGATTTTTCGGACGCGTTGCAGCAACTTTCATATTAAATGTTCTGTTTTTAATGTGAATTTAATTATTTGATTAATTTATTATTATCAGTACCTTCTGGAAGGTGTTGTGTAAATAATTGTCAGACAGCAGACAATAGAGAATGTATTAAATATTTAAGTTCTCCTAGGGTTGTTGGTCCTCTGTTTTCTTTAACATTCCTAAACTTGATTGAAACCGCAAATGACGAAAACTTTTAGGTTGCAAAGAAGAATCTTCTAATTTTTCTTTTATTATATGGAATATTTTGTCAGGACCAGTTCCAGCCAAAAATTTGAGAGGGTTATTTATTTATCAAAAATATTTTTCTATTTGACTAATTCCATTTTTCTGATATTTTTAAAATAAATTCTTCAAAAGATATCATAGGATAGATAAGTAGAAATCTCTTAATATTAATTTTGGGGGTAAATTCTAGAATTAAATCGACATAAACGCCGAACAGTAGGCGTTATGGTATGAGGTGCTATTGCACATGGAAGTTGCTCGAGGTAGTTTAAACTTTTTTGGAAAGACCCATGTGAATCTGTCGCCATGGCCGCCTAGATTCCCCGATCTTTCGCCCTTAGAACATGTTTTGGATATAATGGGTAGAAGAGTCGGAAATTTACCCCAGCCTCTATGAACTTTGAAGGTTCTAAGACATGAAATACATCTAGCTTGGGATAGTATCATCAAGAAAAAATAGAGCACCTTATTGAATCAATGCCAAGACATGTTGGGCAGTGTATAGATAACCGTGGTGGAGAAACACATATTAACAAACTTAATTTAAAAAATCTAAACTGCTTAGTATTTTTTATTCAAATTTTAATCATTTACTTCTTAGTATAACATCTATGGTTTGCCAAAACAATATTAAATTTAAACATCTTCTTCTGGGTGTTGAGATTTCTTTAATAAAATCCACAAAAAGAGTTTGCTGTACTAACTCTTTAATATAAAAATATTGTACACTTTTGATGACGATCTAAATAAGAATATCATTTTGTAGGGTATTACCTCCAAAAATGGTTGTCTAGTTTCAAAACCGCTTGTACCGTTAATTTATTTTTTCTAATTGGTCTGAACTAAAGAGGCATTGTCTGAAAATAGATAAATATAAATTTTAAAAGCGTTAGTCACTATTCATTTAAACGTACATTAAACAGGTACTTTCTATTCCGGTTATATTTTCGCGTGATGATTCCAAATCTTATGCAATGAATTCACTTGAAATATACAAATTAAATGTCTCCGTAGTATATTTGAACAATTATTTCAACCAACATTATCCGGATCTTAGGTAAACTGAAAAAAAAGTAAAATGTCTTTCAGCGTTTGCTTACAGTATCATTAAATATAATAACTGTATTCAGTGAGACACAAGCATTTAATGAAAATACTGATAATGTGTGTATTTATGTAACCATATTAGAAAGGGAATTGTTTTCGCTGTGTACATAAAATTTTTATTATATAGCAATAAGTAATAAGTTGAAATCGATTGATAGTGTATTAGAAGTATGCAGAACGTCAAGTTATATATACCATATAATCTGCAATACCTTCTAATCAAACAACAAATCATTTCGCGATGCAATATGTGAATTTGAAACTGTTTTGTGAGGGCGTTTATATCCCAAATCTTTATATTTTTGAAGTAGTTCTCAAAGAAGATCTCCAAGTTTTTTAATACCAGGGGAGCCCGGGAGGCTAAATTGGCAGTTGCTAAAGCGTCATGGGGGCCTTTAAAAAAATGTTAAAAAAACAGTCACATAAAAATATTGACCGCGTCAGACATTTATAGTGTATAGGCACATTAACTTTCTGATAACCGAGAGATATTATCTGAGGATTATATAGTAGCGGTGGCTATAGAAAGGGGCTGAAAAAAAAGTCTCAGATATTCAGAGGAAACATTTAAGTGGACTCAAAAAAGTGTCCTATTCAAATGACTGATGATTTGGACGCGACTGAAAGTCATGACCAATTTTTGAAAATGTAAAAAAATAAATGACCTTGAAATACCGAGCGCGTCAGATTTTTATACTGATGGTTCAACTTGATGTCTTAGTCGTCCTCAATGATAATCTGACAATTATATTGAAGAACATTGTTAATCTGACAATTTGATTTTTAATTTTTTTTTAAATTACAGGATGTAATAAAAATCATATAAATATATTTGTAATTCTATCATGTACCTGTTAATATGAACGTACATAATAATAAAATTAATTTTATTAAAATATAACAACACAATATTAATCAAAGTAAATGCGTATTAAAATGTTGATAATGTAAATAGGGAATGAAATATTTTAAAATGTAAGACCATAAATATTTAATTCAAATATGAAAATCTTTGTCGAATAATAATGATGTTATATTTCCCGTGATTCAACAAAATTGTTATATAAAAGTAACTATGGTTCGTCGAGATCTTGTTGTCATTTTACTATATAAAACACTATTGAATTAATCTTCCTTTTATTTGACTATACCCTAAGGGAAAGCATTGCATATTGCCACAGCTACGCTCAATGTGGAAGCCACTGCTCCAAAAAGGAGCAGACATGTTAGTCTGAAGTTGATAGACAATGTAACTTGTTCCTCGAAGTTTCCTTGGAATTCCATCGTCTTGAAGTGGTTGATCTCACGTTTCAATAGCTGTGTATCTGCTATCGTCATCAGGTGAATGATGGGAAATTCAGATTACCCGTCGTATTTGTATTATACCCTTAACCGGTAATGCGTCGCTGGTCATGGTCATTGGGCCTTATCTGGTCCAATCAGCGTCGTCGTTCCTGGAGGTTTGTTGCCGGTAATGCGTAACGGCAGAAGCCGAAGAAGAGCTCTCCAAACATTTTTAATTTGGACGCTGGGCTCGCTAATTATATTTTCCTTCAAGATTATATATGCTATCTCTATGAATTTTCTTTTGTACCAGTGTTCTTCCTTGTGAATCGCTCTGGCCTGGTCCCAGTAGATATTATGGTGTTCGGTCCATGCGTGATTAGCTAGCCCAGACCCAGACTTCGTTACCTCCGCCCTTTCAGTAGCTGTGCGATGTTTCTTAACCCTAGTGTCCAGCCGTCGCTTTGTCTCTCCAATGTAAAGATTGCCACATTCACACGGTATGCTGTATATATAGTTATTTGGTATTGCTGGTGCGTCGGGCCTCGTTCTTGTTATCATGCTCCTCAAGGTGTTGTTGCTTTTGAAAATCATTCTGATTCTTCTTCTCTAAGTTTCACTTGTTCTTCTTTGAGGGCTTGGTACTCTGCTGATATTTTTGGCTCTATGGATTAGTGTTTTGATGATGCCAGTTTTCGTTGCTAATTGGTGTAGACTGTTGTTTGCAACGAAAACTGACATCATCTAAACGGTCAAAATTGCTGTCGCCATCTCTTGGCGTTCAGTACGATTCAGTTAACAGCTTCTTGTATTCAGCCTACGTTTTGTTTTACAACGAAAACCACGAACAGAAACGATGAGTATGAAAACCACTATCTGCTATTTGTTTTAGCCTTCGAAATAGAACAACTGCTTTCTCAGTCGTTTCGTGTTGGGTTCCGTTGTTATTGCTGTTAAAAAATGCAGGTTGAGGTTAGGTGCATTTTTAAGCCCGGACTGTTTGCATTGTTATTGTTAAATAAGCGCTAAGCAGTAGTAAACTTGTATCTGTTATCTGCTATTTTTATCTGACAATAACAGTTGTTATTGTTGTCGAGTAAATAATAGTTGTTAAAAAGCAGCTATGTTAATAACACCACATCAGTAGTATTTCACATTTTGAACATAAATGGTTCATTTTAATTCGTTTTTGAAATATATGATATAATGTTTTCAATACTTCTTAAAAATCTCCCTTATTTAGTTCGCTATTATACAGGTTGATCGAGTTTTGAAAGTGATTTTGTTATCGCCACGACCATTGTAAGTTGTAATAACATTTTGAGTATACTTGTTATTCATACATTTTAATTAATAGGTCGAACTGGTTTTATTTAAAACGTCAGGTTTTGGTAAATTTCGGTATTATCGTCCGAGCAAGCCTTTTAATTTGTAATATAGTATTGTCGTTAATGTACAAAGGATTTTTCATTAAACCATCAACCTTGGACTTTAACTGTAATCAACCACCTCACAAAGGTCGGAAACAATACGTAAAAACCCAGTCATCACATAAACGTTTTTGCAACAAATATATTCATTTAAAAAAGTGTATTATTACTTTTCTTCTGACTCAGCTTGTCGCAAACGCTAATATGCAAAGATCATCAAACTGTGGAACTTAATATAAAGAGACACAATGATATGCGACATACATATTTTCTTTTCTACTTATCAGCACAATGCATAATATTGCTTAACGGTAACGCTGTCTAACTGTGTTTATGTTATAATTATCGATAAATTTAATGTACTATCAAACGACCAACTGGAATGACAGTTGTGTAGGCGAAATTCAATAAGTAATACCAGAATTATTCGTTTTTCTCAAATATTTATAGACTTATTAATGGTTTATACATCCTTAAATGACACTGTACTTGCAAAACTAATACCGAGTGAATTGGGAACTAGCATTCTGCAAGTACAATAGAAATCTTAGAGCATACTGTGTCTACAGTGAGGTAACTAAGAATGTAAATGAAAAATCCTGAAACAGGTCAGTTATACAGGGTAAGTTTTTTTTGATGATCAGTATGGGGATCTCGATTTTATAAAAAAAGTGTAAATATAAAAATTGAAGGGAATTGTATCCCGAATATGATTGCCATGTCCTCGCTTGCGTGACAGCTCTCGTTTTCGAGATATGATACAAACTTATATTTTTTTGAATGGAAACCATAGTTGGCTATGACCTAAAAAAACGGACATTTTAGAGCTTTTCAACGATATAATACTCGATATAGCTATTCATAAAAATAACGGAGTTATAGAGGCTTTTCTCTCTTATTTTCACTTTTAACGTAGGTAGCCATGAAAAAGATTGTTTTCACTTTGACGTTTCCTCATTTGAGAGACAAGTTTTCGTGATAAAATGGAATATTGTAATGAAGAAAAACTGAATATGGTGGAATGTTATATCATATGCCATAAAAATTCAGTTCGTGCAGCTGAGGAATACTTTCATAGATATGTACATTTAAGAGGCTTTACGATAGTTTACGCAGATATGGATTTTTTACTAAACCACCAAAGGAACGTAATCAAATTAAGGAAGCAGCACAAATAAATGTTTTGGCAATGGTAAATCAAAATCCATCTTAATCAACTCTTGAGATTGCGGCAGAAGCTGGCACATCACAACAAACTGTAGTTAAGGTACTGAAAGCGCACAAGTTCCACCCGTACAAACTTTCGATTTCTCAAATTTGGCATGCTGGTGACGAACATCAACGTATTTTGTTTTGTACATGGTTTAGAGACATGTGCCTTGAGAGTCCACAGTTTCTATTAAAGGTGTTATGGTCAGATGAAAGTAGATTTACTAACTGCGGTGTGTTCAATAGACACAATGAGCATATCTGGGCTAAAGAAAACCCTTTCCATGTAGAACAAAGACGACCCCAGATAAAATTTGGTTTTAATGTGTGGTGTGGTATGGTATCATAGGGTCTACTATTTTGGGGCCTTTCCCTATTTAACCATTGCTCTATCTCCGCTAGTTTCCGAGATCCCCATATTGATCATCAAAAAAAACTCACCCTGTATATGAAACTACACTTTTTGAATAAAATTATTCATTCACCTCCTTCAGTCATTTAAAACACCCCTAATTTTTTCGTAATGTAAAGGAGTAGCGTTTCAATTCTGTTTTCAGCAATATAGGACTTTTTTATTTTTGGACGGTGGTAATAAGAAAAATCAATTTTCAGTTATTTAACTTGTAGGTTAATTAATGATGCCATAGAAAGAAATAAAAGTAATTAATAATATTTACAGTAATTATAGTCATATGGTCAAACTGGGCACCGTTCATTTCTTGACAAATAATTTTTATTTAAAAAAGAATTTACTATATATATATAACTTTTATTATTTTTTAAAGTTATTTGGACCACTTTGTATAAGTATAACTCTAAATTACGCTATATTGCAACCACCCTGTATATCCTTCTGTGTATTGGTGACCTAGTACCTATAACTTATTTTGTCTATCATTTTCTAAAGTAATTTCACTACCTACACAACATGTTGTACCGCCTGATATTTTTTAACAACCCTGTATTAGTATAAATTCTATCCACAAAAATGCAAATCAATAAACTTTCGGAATGCAATAAATAAAATTAATTAGTTGGTTCTCACAAAAAATACACAAGGAGCAAGGAACTCAAAGACATCTGATATATATGTAATGTCTGTCAAACAAACAGAAAAGCTGCTGAAGATGTTCGCCAAAACTGAAAATTATAAAACTAGGTTCGTGAGGGAATCTATGGAGATAGAAAAATAAAAAGCAAACTTCTACAAAAGAGATGACCCACACGAAAAGTCGCTCTGACAGGACGTTATATTGAAATCAAATCTTCAGTAATATGGGACAATAATGAGTACTAGTGGTCGCCCAGTGGTCGAAATTCGACCCTATTTCATGAAATTGTAAAAAGTATATTTTTATAAGAAACAGAGTTGTGGAGAAATCGGAGAGGTAGATGTAATGACCAAAATTGTTCACTCATATTGACAAATCTATTGAAATAAAAAGAAAATAAAAATGTAATCAAAAATCGTTATTCGAAATATTTTTGACAAATGAATGACCCCCAAATTTTTGACTGGAACCGCTCCTGGCAAAATATTCGATATAAATAATTGGAAAATTTTTCTTTGCAACCTAAAAGTTTTTGTCATTTGCGGTTTCAATCAAGTTCACGGATATTAAAGAAAGGAGAGGACCAACAACCCTAGGAGAACTTAAATATTTAATACATTCTCTATTATCGTCTGACATTTTTTTACACAACACGTTCGGGAAGGTTGTGATAATAACATATTATTCAAATAATTAAATTCACATTAAAAACAGAATATTTAATATGAAAGTTACTGCAAAGCGTCCGAAAAATCAATACTGATCTACTACGTTGACTATTTTACCGCTAAACAATAACCACGCTTGCATGCCACTTACAGAAGTACATGCTCTAAGAATATATCTAACGATCGCTCCCTTCATTTATAATTACTCAATGTTTTGAGTTTTGACCGTCTGGCGGCGGCGGCGGCGGCACAGATCAAATAGGCAGCACTGTCAGTTGTTTGGCGTTGACAGTATGGACGTAAATAATAATTTTTTTATTATATTTTATTTAAAGAATGAACCAATATTATAAATTAATATTAGCATCCTGCGCTGAAGGTCGTCAGTAGCTACTAAACAAAACAAAAATGAAGAAAACCAGTTGAGAGACAAAGGAGAAAATAGTACCTAATCGTTTTGTCTTTGCCTATTTATATATAGATGTCTTTCTGAAACCCGATAGTACACCAGCGAGCAGCGATAATGATAATCCGCCAAACCATATTTTTCAAGTATTCCATATATATGTAATACTCATGGTCTATTTATCCTATATAATATTTTTTTTAACCACCTTGTATAACTATAATTGTAGTCTGCGCTTTCTTGCAAACACCTTGTATTATGTAACTGCTTCTAACATTTTTTGAACCCATCTCTATAACTATAATTATACTGCGCCCTATTATTCAAATGTCCTATGCTTATATAACAATTTTTCATCCACCCTGTATAACATAATTCTATTCTACCCTTATTTCGACCACCTTGAAATCCAACTACTTATGTTCCACACTATATAATATTTTTGAAACACCTTGTATCCTGCATATGCAACTGTTTCTAACACTTTTAGAACTCGTCTGTATAACTGCAGTTATACTCCGCCCTATAATTCAAATATCCTAACTGCTCATGCTTATTTAACCATTTTTACATTTTTTTATCCAATCTGTATAACTATAATTCTACTTCACCCTTATTTCAACAACCTTGTATACGTAAACGTATGTGCCACCCAATAAAACATTTTTGAACAACCCTGTATAACTATAATTCTATCCCACCTTATATTTCAACCGTCCCATATATGCGTCTCCTGTACCACCTAATATTAATTTCTTTTTAAGATTTTTTGAATCGAACTATATAACTGTAATTTTGCTCCACCCTAAATTTCAACCACGCCCGTTGCTTGCTGTTCTTCTTTTGGTTCGATCTCAAATTAAATACTTTTTCCAATTTTTTGAAAAACGCTCAACCGACTTCAGTGGATTTTCATGGATATGTGATATGTGGTTTGACAGTTTTGGAACCGATAAGTGGCGCTGTTATCGAGATCTCATTTTTTGTTTAATAAAAAGAAAGATGATTCTAGCGCCTGGCAAAAATATATCCAAAAAGGCATGTGAACCTAGATCTGAGACAAGCTTATAGTATGACAGGTATATAAAAACTAAAGGCTTGCAAAAAAATTTCAAAAGTTTTTCACTAATATCCCAAAAAAATATACTTAAAAAGCCGGGAAGTTTCCTGTAATGGGATAAACTGAACTTTCTTGCGTAGCCTAGAGGTGATTGAGGAATTTTGTATATATAACGTCAATATTGTAATTCGAATGCCCCAAAACCAGTATTCTTCAAACCTGATTGTGAGAACTGAACTTATTAAGTAAAAGTAATCTTTGTTTACCGTATGGCGGTTGAAAAGCAGTTTTAAGATTTAAATTTTATTCAACACTTAATATTCACAGATGAATTATTATTATACAGGGTAAAAGTCCCAGAAGTGTCGAACAACTTTGTTAAGTGAAGCCTAGAAATAAACAAAAGTATAAAAATATTTTTACAAATAGGGTTTTATTAAAATGCCCTAAAAAGGAAAAATAAACTAAGAAATTCATGTGTTAACCAACAAAACTGTTGTAGGTGGCTGCTTTATATAAATATCAGCAAAAATATGAATTAATATACACATCAATCAATATGATTATGCGAGTTAAAGGCTTGTCGCCTAATAGTAAACCCATAATTTAAAGAGATTAAGGAAATTACATGACAAGCTTTTATATACGCATGTAGTCATATGATTATAGATATTACCTATCTATTTATCCATACTATTGCTCATGACACTTTTATAAAGCACCCATATTCAACCATTTTCTGGGTTCCTTATCTGTGCATATAAATAAAAGCTTTTTTGTAAAAACATTTCCTTTATTTTTTTTTTTTTTTTGGTACATTTTAATTCTATCTTTTTTTAAGTATTTTTTACTTTCATTTTTTATGATATTTTTAGTTATTTTTTGAGATTTTAATGGAACATAAACATGTTTTTAAAAAGTTTTTTTGCGTTTATTTATTTTTCGTATTTCTCTCGGCAAACCCTTCCATTTAATACCTATGCATTGGAATCGATCGACATCTGCCATTTTCAGTTTATAGTGAGGCGTTTTATGTATTCATATTCGTTCACCATCTTTGGGAGTCCGCCATACTGGATTTAGAATTATGTCACTTACTCCGTGGTGCGCTGTCGTCCGTACCAAACGTGTATACAACATTTCATCTCAATCGGGCTTGTGTCAGTAATCTAAAATTTTTATTACACATATCGGGTTAGGTAAACTATTCCTTGAGATACTTCATTCTCTAAGATATGTCACTTCCTAAGAATAGTCAAATAGTCTTTAGTATATATAGTAGTATTGATAGCATTTGATTGACCTTCTATCGTGCCTGGAGGAATGTCAGAACCGTCGATTTTATATGGATGCATACTAAATATCTCAAAATGGTCATCCCAATAATGTATATAAAATTTTAGGCTTATTATAAGGTAGATGCCTTAATTTTCTATAAATCATTATAACACATTGCGAACTTCGAACTTTAGGATCCACGGAGGGAATCCAACAATAGTGAACTTATGCGAAAAAAAAATGCTCTTTGGTCCAGGCTAAATTACACACAATACTAGTCTGAAAATATATCCCGATTCTCGATGTTTCTTTGAACTTCCATCATCTTAAGTCTGATTAATCACAAAGGTTTGAATGTGCTATCTCATCAGGTGAATGGTATGGAATATAGTAAGGGACTTCTATAAAAGGGACTGCTTTGCCGAGTGAGCACGACCAGTGACGAATCACTAGACTCTTCTAATAATTTCACATCATTCACTACCCGTACCATACCATATTCAAAGCTACCGAAACTTTGTGCGCACATACACAATACAGTCTTATTCGTATAGGAAGCATTTATAAGAAACCTTCCAGCTTTATTAAAATGAGGCCCCTAAGGTACTTCTCTATATGTTTTCTGAAGGATAGTTGTGGCATTTCTGATTTTTATATTTTTTTATTTATTCAACGGTGTCTAATTTAGACCTTCAAACGTTTGGACTGTATGAAATATACAGTATTTTAAGTATATGTGATGTTATTCCCAAAGAAAATATAAAAATACTTCTCTATACTCTACGATGTGCAATTTAAAACAAACACTTGACATGAGTAGTAAGATTTTGCTTCATGACAACATCTATCTATATTTGGCTAAGCATATCCAAGGTTTCATTGCATCATTGTGTGGAAACAAATTAATCACCCTTCATACAGTCCCCAGTGTTTTGTATATAGCATGTGCCTCATTATCCACTAATTAATTATACTCGTAATGTTGTATTGCTAGTCTCTACTCACTATTTTGCCACAGAACATAAAAGCTGAAGTTATTCAGAATAGAAAGCAATCAAAAACAACTTTATATATATTGTAACAAGGTCGTAACGCGTAGCTTGTGTCTTGTCACCATTTCAGCATATAACAACTCTTTTAATAAAACCTTAAGTGGCAAGGGTAGAAAGTATTTAGAAATATTTTCTCACATCTGGTAAGTTATCATGGATATTTAAATATCTATTGACATTTTTCTGTTTTATAATTATGTCATATACCAAAATATTGCAAAGGAATATTGAACCGCGAATCCAGAATATTTAAATTAAAAATTTAAACAACTTGATTCGGTAATGGCATAAAAGCAGTTTAAATATTAAAATGTAGAGACGTCAATAGTTTTTTGATTATAAATTTAAGAAAGTTACAAAAAGACCAGCAATTAAATGAACAGACCAAAACATCCGAATAACAGAAAGAAAAAAATAATGGAGCACGACACCAAATTCCGCATGGACCTATATAAAGCCCCCAAAACACTTGAATTACATGTAATTGTTGAAGAAACACTAGAACTACTGGCCGAAGAAGAGGAGTAAGTGCTCCAGAATATGATGTACAGCAAAATAGCAGAGAGCTACTACTACAAACATAGAAACGCCTGACAGCAATATATTTACATTGTATAAGAGCCAGACACATTTCAGAATACATGTAGTTAGTAAAGAAGATATCCGGAATCACAGACTGATAACTCTCGTGCAGGTAGTGTACAAAGTCTTCATTAAAATCATACAGAATACTTGATTCCGCTCTACGACCATTGATCATTTACACACTCTAAAGGAAGTTATCAGCAGAAATACTTACAGGGAAGTCAAAAACAAAATTAGAATTACCTGAAGACAGCCCACAACTTCCCACCAATAGAGAAGTCAAACAAGGTGAAGCAGTCTCATAAAAGTTAATCAAAGACAAAGGACAATCACTGCAATTTGCTGATGACACGTTCTAATTTATAAAAATTCATAGTAACATCAACAACAAATAACTTAATTAACGCAGATAAAAAATCCTTAAAAGAAACATGAATAAAACGAACATAAGGCACAATGCACTAGTAGTCATTCAGGAAATACGCAAACTAATAGCTAATAGAAAAGTATATATATACCAGATACCTAGGACATTTAATACATATATCAGTTTCGCGCTATTACCAGAAAGAAACAGAATAATTAGGCTTGCCTGGATGACTGGTGGAAAAGAACACAATAACCTTCAAGTTTGAAATGCTACACCATTTCCAAAAAATATGATATATTTGATCAATATGTTCCTGAGGATATATACTTCTGGAAGTAGCCTACAATGCATAAATATCGTGCCAGGGATAGAA
This sequence comes from Octodonta nipae, assembly GCA_034190945.1. Lineage (NCBI taxonomy): Eukaryota > Metazoa > Arthropoda > Insecta > Coleoptera > Chrysomelidae > Octodonta > Octodonta nipae. Next base: position 95,802,574 of record CM067222.1, read on the forward strand.
AGAGAGGTCAATAGAGAGAGCAAGAGGCTGTTTCACTCGATCGGTAGGTGCAGCGAACAATAGACTGCACATAGCTCATTGGATGTACCTCCCAATCGACTGAATTAGCCTCTTAACCTCTCTTTCTCGCCTTGACACGATATTTGTGCGTTGCAGGCTACCTCCAGAAGTACAAGCTCTATTATGTGTTCTGAAAACCGAGTTACTCGAAAAATTTGTTACACAAATGTCTATAGAGAGAGGGTGGATGCATGATCAGAATAATAAGGGACAATCTAGAATCTCTGAAATGTCAATGCGCAGGACACTCGACTAGTGTTGTTCAAATTGCGGAACTATGACATCTGGAAATTACCAATTACAACTATATACATATATATTACCATAGATTGAGCTCTCAAGCAATTTTGATGACGTTAAGATTATTGTCGTTGTTCGTGCTATCTCTGTCTAGCACAATCGACTTTACATGAAGGTTGTTACCAACACAAAGAGAATGAACTGTGAATTCCGTAAGACAGACAGAACGAATGGGGGTAGACATAGTGTCGTAACTTGGCTGCACCAACCACTCAGACTACGCTAGTGTAGTCTATGGTTATAACCTGATCCAAAAAAAGAGCACAGAGAAAGAAATAGAAACGAATTGAAAAGGAAAGCTACAGCATGTAATAATAATAGAAATTGATTGACTTAATAAAAATGCACAGATCGTCTAGTTTAAAGAATTATCAGAATGGGAAACAACTAAATAATTATTGGAGAATTCAGTCAGTTAGGGAGAGCGCAACTGATTCTCGACTAGAAACAGTATATTGTCTTGCGTTCAATGAATTGAAAAATATCGAAAAGTTAGCATCGAAATTTTTTGACACGTTTTAGTAAACCTACGAATTTGTTCGTGTGAGGCCTATCCAATAAATCACGGAAACGGCGTTACACACAGTACAACTCCCGATTTGGAGTTTCTGTGAGCTACATTTTCCTGAAACTCCTCGATGTCGAAATTCATTTCGCGATTAAATATATTAAATCAGATATCGTAAATAAATTTGCTATTTTTAACTACATGTCCTTGTGAAACTGATAATAAAAAAAAATTAGAATCATTGTATTAACTCGGTATAAATGTGATTGGTTCCATTTAAAACCCCTTTTACGGCTTGTCGTAAAGCTATTTACTCAAGATTACTCTACAATATTTAATGTTTAATAATTTAATGACAGGATTTTCGTTTTTGGCTTCATCACGAAGCTCCAACGGGATGCGGGCATTCAATTAAGTTCGTAATGATGAAGAACGGACGACGCTTAACAGAAATCTCTCGACCTGTAATACGAGGAGTTTGAAAACGACCTGAGAATCATGGGTTTCCTCGATTAGAGTTACCCTAGCTTGAATTTCTTGTAATGATAAAAAACTGAAAAAATAAACTAATAATCATATTATTGGTACAAGTGATAAAACTTGAAATTATAAACAGTGTTTCATAAAACATGCTCCAATAAAAAAAAAGAAAACAAGTTTAGATAAATTAAATCCGAAAAATGCTCTTTTGACTTCTTGATATTTTTTAATTATTAAGCCAAGGAAAATATATATTTTTTGCCACTTGAATTACATTCGGATTGTACTTCATTCGTAAAAGAAAAAATGAAAGCATTTATTATTTTTTTAATATAAAGTGGTTTTTCTGGCAATATATTTTTTAAGACAAGAAATACACAAGAATTTAAAGTCATTCTAAATTATGCCTGGCAAAGTCAGTCAACACAATTTGTGTTGGTGTTCAATGTGAGGAATTTTGTTACGGTGTTTATAAACAATTTTGAGGTCAGAAAATAACTATAATTAAACTGTGTTGGTACTGAAAATTTGTCTAATTTTGTCTAATTTTTAAGATCTTTAATTATATTTTAAACAGGTTCTGATGCAATTACAGAAATGCATTTTTTATTTCTGCTTTTATTTTGACACAGTTATCACTTTTAAAACAACATGCTTCTGAGGCGAGAATTGAAACAAATTGGCCTAAAATTTCAAAACATATTTTCGTTTTGTCACACTATTATTGTGAAAGGCTGAATAGTCGTAATTTAGTTATCGTAATAAGGCACAAATGAAATTTTTCGTATGGGCCATACTATTTTCTGTATTTTTCACTTTAAATATAAAATAAATCACAGAACAATAAAATTGATATTATACGACCTCAAATAACATTTAACCTTGTCGATATTTTGAAAGGCAAATTTTTAGTTTATGATTAAGCAGAAATGAAATGAAAAAAATAAAAAAATACTAATAACTGTGAGCTGATTAGAAGATACTAAATTTCGACACAAAGTCTACTAAAATGCCATATATTTGAAATAGATAAGATATAATTAGTATAAATACAACGAAGATAATAATAATTACTTGACAAATATCCCATAAATGAACTTTGTAAATATTTGTTATCCCAGATCTGTTGGATAACCGATATCAGTAGAATTGAAATGTATTAGTACATGCATTCAAACCTGTCTAATTGAACAGTTATATTCGCCAATTTTGATATGATACTGACAACAGAAGGATTAGTGGAAAGAATTTACGATAAATTATGTTAAAAATATAAAATGTTAGATATAGTAATGTGTTTGTCCACCAGGGTGATCTATATACTTCCCAACATGTCTTGACATTAATTGAACAAGTTGGTCTATTTCTTCTTGAGGAATACTATCCTAAGCTAGATGTATTTCATGTCTTAGAACCTCCAAAGTCCATGGGTGCTGAAATAAATTTCCGACCCTTTTAACCATCATATCGCTCACATTTCAAATTGAGGTTGCCATCTTTCTCGTCTAACCCTTTTTCGGCCATCATGTTCACCCAAGCAGAATTGAGATTCACCAGACCTGATTCTATTCCACATTCCAATGTTGTGGTTCTCTGCACTAATGCAGTGTTGCCAACTTAGTGGAATTTTCACTAAAATTAGTGGTTTAGACTCGCCTATTTGCGGCGAAATTTTGTGTTTAATAGCTGGTGGTTTTAGTCCTTGGGCCACCATGCAAAAAATTTTTTTATAACCACACTCTCCAAACTTTTTGTATTTGTTATTTGAGCGGAGTCGGACAAATTCTGTGCTTGGCGCAATTTGGTAGTGGGGCGTTTACCTGCGAAGGTGTCATGAACATATCAATTTTATGCAAGAAAAAAATTTACGACCACATTGGTAATTTTTTTTAATCAATAGATTTGACCACAAAAATAAGCAGAAATGTATTGTCGGACAAAAATATTGGGGCGTTCGGTCGGTCGGGCACTCGAAACATGTCAAAATTATGCAAATAAAAATTTATTACCACACGGTCGCTTTCAATAAATCAACCATGAAAATTATTTAAAAAAATATGGTAACCTTGTCGGACAATTTTCACGGGACATAAGCCCAGTCGGCCGCGTCGAAGATGTCAATTTCGCCCAAAATTTTTATTTATTACCATTTATCGGACAAAAATAGGAGATGGTAAGTTTTAGTATTGTAAACCGAAAAATCAAATTGTCCGACAAAAATATTGGGGCAAATCGATAGTCTGACAAAGAAACTAAATTTTTAATACTCATCGAAATTCTTAAATTTTATAGGGTTACTGTATCATTTATTTGTACAACCATTTTTCGGACAATAGTAGGAACTTACAAATAATAATATTCTTCAATAAAAAATTCAATTGTCTGACAAAAATGTTGGGGCTAACAATCCAAAATTAATTTTTTATGGCTATCGATGGATTCGAAAAAATTAAGTAGTGAACAAAATTTATTTTGAAATAAATATTATAAATATAAATAAAATAAAAATATAAATTAATTATCTATAAAAGAATACATTAATATTAATTATTGAGATTAAAAATCATCGTCGGAAGTTCCGTCAGAATCGCTCGAGTCATCATTAAACGACACTTCTCTAATCTCCTCATCTTCACTTTCTTCCGAGCATTCCTCCAACCAACTCCGACTCATTCTCAAAATGAGAAGTGGAACCTGCAAATGAAATATCTTGTAAAAAATACATCAATATATATTTGAATATTTGTATACATTTACATTAACGTAGGAAATTCGCATTTTTACTAAGAAATGAAGTGGTGAATAATGTACATTAATCAATAATAAAAGAGAGGCGTACAAACGTTGCAGAAAAAACAATGCTCGGATATATGTTAAAATGCTACGAAATTTTAAAATAAAGAAATGTATATTCAAACTTTATTTTTTACATTTAATTTTTAATATATTACCTGAATAAATTGATATCTCTTGGAATGTAGGACATTGTTCGCCGTCGAACCAAAAAAATTCATAACAGCCGTCAATGCTAATCCAGCCGCACTCCTCAGCATGGAGGTCTGATGGCTGTCTCAGGTGAGCATTGCACCACACGTTACTAATAAAAATTTTTTATTTTTGTACTTTTGTTCAAAAACTTCAAATCTGCCTTCATTAACATCTCTTTTTGATTTTAAACTGTACATTCGACTTATATATTCCTCGATGGTTTTGAATACATCATGATCGGTATCCAAATATCTCGGGGCTGTGTCCAAAAGCTGGAGAAAAGCATCTTGGAAAGCCATATTTTTCTTTAAAATGGCAAATGGCCCCTTTTTACCTTAAAAAATGATAACAAATATCGTGACTTAAGTCTAATTTAAGTAAGCAAATAAGTGAAATAATGATTGCGAATAATTGCACACTGTCTTTATAAGATTAAAAAACTTTAAGGGAAGCGCTCGCTGTACAAAGCATGGAACTCACGGCAGATGCTCCGAAAAAATATTTGAAGTGGGGAATTGTTTTGAATGTACAAGGTTACACAGTTCTCTTTTGTATAGAGTATTTCGACCACTATATATAGCTTAGTGGTTCCAAATTTACTTTAACACGACGTTTATATCTGTATTTATGAGCTACATAAATATACAGGCTAATGTAATGTAATGTGTTAATGTAATTTAGATTCACCAAACTATATATGCTGGTCGAAATACTCTATATGTTTCTGACAGGGTACTGTTACATAACAGCCTAAGCTACTTTCTCTGGCGAGCATATGATTTTTTGGGCGCTCTCATCTATACCGAAGGTGCTCAGTACGAGTGTTGCATATACGAACACTTTGAAACAATTGAAAAAATTTTGAATAAGTATTTAAAAAATTTAAAAATTGGAAATTCAAATTACTTTAATAAATAATTTTATATATTCGAATTTATAAAATAACATACTTTAACTTACCTGTACACTTGGGGACTATCTATATTTTATAATAAAAGAATTAAATTTTTTGTTAGATTGCCTCGATATTTTTGTCAGACAAATACATTTTTTGTTTAAAAATAGTATTAGTTGTAACTTCCCACCATTGTCGGAAAAATGGTTGTAAAAATAAGGGAGGCAGGAACTGTATCCTGCCTGTATAGTTTAGGAATATCAGTTGCCAAAAAATGATTTTTTTTTAAATTACTGCAAAAAGCCCCATTATTTTTGTCGGACAAATAATCTGATATGGATTTATCGGGAAAACAAACTGAAAAAAATTAAAAAACAATCTGTGGTAATAAATAAAAATTTTGCGCGAAATTGACATCTTCGACGCGTCCGACTGGGCTTATGCCCCCTGAAAATTGTCCGACAAGGTTACCATATTTTTTTAAATAATTTTCATGGTTGATTCTATTGAAAGCGACCGTGTGGTAATAATTTTTTTTTTGCATAATTTTGACATGTTTCGAGTGCCCGACCGACCGAACGCCCCAATATTTTTGTCCGACAATACATTTCTGCTTATTTTTGTGTTCAAATCTATTGATTAAAAAAAATTACCAATGTGGTCGTAAATTTTTTTCTTGCATAAAATTGACATGTTCATGACACCTTCGCAGATAAACGCCCCACTACCAAATTGCGCCATGCACAGAATTTGTCCGATTCCGCTCAAATAACAAATAAAAAAAGTTTGGAGAGTGTGGTCATAAAAAAATTTTTTGCATGGTGGCCCAAGGACTATTTTTTCTAGGGGTTTCGTTTATAATAGTTAGAGGTAAGCAAAACATTCAACCACTAAATGGTAAACAACCTTTTTTTTGTTATGAAAAGGTCTTTTTACACAAGGGGGTTTCGACATTACGATACAGGCAACACATTGTTTGGGGAATCCCCGAATCATTCGGGTAGTCTAACAATTTTAGTTAACATGTATAACATTTCATCAATAAAGAATGGAGCAAAAAGCATTAATGTCATGGAATATGTTCGAGCCATAAGTGCAGTAAATAATTTTTGGAGAATTTATTTGACTTTATAAAGTTTTCTAAAGTCTTGTATTAAATCTAAAGCATATTAAATCAGCGAAAAGAAAAAAAAATTTAAAGTTTGTCTAAAAAGTGCTAGATATGATTTATGAGTTAGTGATGTAAACTAAGTGATGGTCGATTCATTATATAAATAAAATAAATATATTTGTTTATGTGTACGTGTTTTTAATAACGTGCTAAAAGATGATACATTAAATGTTTTTTGTATAGATTTCGTGAAAATCTTATAAATTAACTGTTTTATATATCAGTTGAAAAATGAACAGCCAACATAATTTAAATGACAAATTGTAGTAAAACGGGCAGGGATTGAGAAAACAATAGTAATAATAAATAAATTAAATTTTTAGTTTTTATTACCAATGTTTATTTTATTAAGTATCAGTATATTAATTACTTTGACCTAATAAATGTATTATCTTTGTCCTAACCTGTCAAATAGCTCAACTTTATTTTCGCTTTGTGGACGAGATTAACACTTTTATCTCCATTGCAAGTTGCTACAATTATGTGCTTTAGTTGAAAGATGTACTAATAAATTCTCGGTAATTAATATTTTATTTAATTTCAGTGATAATACGGGTAATAATACTAGTTCCATATGTCTATTTGTGAAAACTGTCCGAAACTTTCATGTTCCCGCCTTTTTAACATGGTCAACGCGCCTGCGCAGTACAAAGAGGGAAAAGATCTATTAAATAATTACTAGTAAACTAACCAACACTTTATTTTTTTAACTATCCCGGATTTGGGAAAATATAGTTGGCATCACTGCACTAGTGTAGTCGATGCCGTCGACGCTCAGCGGTCAGAAGTAGCACAAGATGGGGTCGATAATACTGGAGTCCAAAAGGATTTATACGTGGATAAACCATTTGGATACTTAAAAATCTGTTTGACAAAATTGAAGTTGGGGGCTCCAATGTGGACCATGGAAATAACGCCCGAGACGAAATATGATCAGAGACCCCAAAAATCGGTTGATTTTTTAAAAATCCGGCATTTTGAATTTTGTAAATCTGACCTCGGATTCGTGATCAGAGACCCAAAAAACCACCTTAAACCAATTTTGGTGTAACTGGCAATTATTTTCAAAAATTTGTTTTTTACGGTCATTACCCTGTAAAAAATAATCTAAACTGAAAAAATGATTTGCCAAAAGATTGGAACAAAAAAGACCTTTAAAAAGAGATATCACATGATTAGAGTTAGTTTATTCTTTATTAAATATAGGCATGCCCAGTTACTTTTATTCCACCACTTAGCCTTCATCAGAGAAAAAACTATCTTTGTAAATGCTACATTGGCGGGAATTGACTGCTGGAATACACTATTTTGCATAGATATATTTTGTAACCTCATTACCTTTAAAAATGTTACCACTTCTGAACAGTACTTAATAAAAAAATCCTGAAACTGAACTTTTGTGTTTAAATGAAGAAATTTCTTCATATAGAACTTCGATTTAATATTATGTTTTTGTAGTTTCGTAGTTTCAACTAGGTGAACAAACTGCTCATTTATGGGACGCAAATCAAACCACTTATCTAGGTACACTACGACTTTGTCCAAAAACAATATGACATGTCTAAATTTTCTTATTAACTTGACATCTCTCTCAGTTTCTTTAATCATTTTTCCAGTTTCATACCCAAAGAATAATTAATTAATTCTTTCCTAGATTTAACAGTTTTATAAAAATATTTAAAATGTAACTACTAAAATGTAAGTAAACGTGAATCAACTCATGATTATCATTGTTATTCAGCATTGTTAAATTTTATAAAATCATTGGCCAGTCTGCTCCTAAGCTCAGAAAATAATTGCTTATGGCTTTCCAATTTAACAATATTGTATGTATACAAGGTAGGAAAAAGCCATCAGCCATCTAGATCCTACATGGCCGTATGATTTCATGAAAATCTCCATCTATGAATTTTTGTAAATTCTTGTCTACGCATATTCGAGTGGCAAAAATTAGCATAGACTAACATTTTTGTAACGAAAAAAGAATTAAAAACTTAGAAAATGGAAACTGGTAAAATAAAGTATTTTCACGCACTTTATTGCCTTAATTTATTTATTTATACTATAGGTCATTACAGATTGTCCCTAAGGTAAACCCTTAATAAAAATGACACACAGTGACATAAAGAAAATTACAAATAGGTGAACTCGAACTAAATTAATTAACAACATAAGTTACGAACTTACCAATATCTAAAGAGACAAAAATAAAACTGTTACATTATGTTGTGGTTCATGTCTATATATCACTATTTACGCCTGTAGTATAAAACTCTTGTTACGATCTAGTTTTTCTTAAAATTATTAAAATTGGAGGAAAAAATATCTACGTTTAAATGACAATTTATATTATAAGCATTCATACTTCTTATTAACGGGGAGTTACCCTAGTAGTTGGTAAAATAGTAAGGAACGTAAAAAATCTGTTTGCCTTGTTCTAGGAAAACTGCAATTAATTGGAAAATTCTTGAGATACCATTCAGAACACAACATTAATAACATTATAAATAAAATAAATATCGGCAAATTCTCTTCTGATAAACAGTCTCTGAAGATTGTAGAATTTCAAGTTGTCACTATATTCTTGGTAATGTCGAAACCTAAAATATCTATAATTAAGTGCATTAACTTTTTTTTGTACATGTTCTTGGGATGTTATATATTTATCATACATAGGATTCCACGCCATACTGCAATATTCTAAAGAACACCTTATTACTTTACTGTGTCTTTAAAATCTTTTGTATTTCTTAGTATATAGCACAGGAGCCTTAAGGCTTTTTGTACCATAAAGGAAATGTTGTTATCAAAGCTTAACTTTTTGTCCATAATAATTTCTAAATCTTTAATTTGGGTTACTTGAGAAAAAATATTATTATTGATGGTCATATCAACTAGTGGTGGATTAACTAATCTTGAAAATAGTATAATTGCACTTCATTACATTCAATATTAATCTGTTGACTTGACAGAAACTAAAAAAGTTACAAAGGTTGGCTTGCATTAATTGGTAATCATTAATTGTTGAGATCTTTCGATAGATTTTCATGTCATCAGCATATTAAAGTACATTACAAAAAGAAAAACATTCAGCTACGTCTGAAATGAAAATACTAAATAATAAGGGACCGAGGTGGGACCCTTGTGGAACACCCGAATTAACATGAGTGACTGTTGGAGATATATGAACAAATAAGATAAAATATCATGCCATGCACACCGAAATTTGCAATCAGTGTCGGATGATGTACCTTGTCGAATGCTTTGGAAAAATCGGTGTATACTGACCGTTATCCATACAATTATATATATATATATATATATATATATATATATATATATATATATATATATATATATATATATTGAATGAAAGGTACTAAGTTAGTAGCTACTGATCTTTTCTTAAAAATCCGTGCTGAAATATGGTAAGACGATCTTTAACCAGAAAGAACAGCTCCTGAGTCAGAATTTTTTCAAAAATTTTACCAGTTAAATTTAGTAGAGGTACTGGCGTATACTTATTAACAATATTCTTAACACCAGATTTAAATATGGGGACAACTTGGGCCATTTTCCACTTATCTCTAAAACAACTGCTTGCCAGTGACTTAAGATAATCCACAAAGGCTCAATAAGCTCATTAGCACAGTTTTTAATAAAGTATAAAGAACAGTTTACCGAGATAAACTACAATACTTATTATAAAGTACGGGTGACAACCCTACACATGATACCCCTTTGTATTTAAACTTGTAGAAGTAATATTCATCCCCGCTTAGGGGTTGTAACTGCAGAGTTACCAATACGTGTAAAATGTGTACACCCAAAAATACAAATTAACTGTTTTTTATCTTTTTCTTTTAAATACATTTGAAAAGTTATTTTGGGTGGCTGGTTTTAAAATTAAGCCCCGTATATAAGCATATTTGGTAAAAAATATAGTATAAAAAAGTTTCCCAATGATTATAGTGAATTAGCTATAGTTAACCAAAACTAAAACTGCTTCGTTTACTCCATGTAGATGACAAAAATAAAGTTGTTTGCCGAATGTGTATGTATGTTGTTTAAATAGAGAAGATATTTTTGTTATTTCATACAATTTTCCATATTTTGCCAAATAACAAATATATATTTATGTATTTATTTCGTTGTTTCAATATTTTAATCATTTGTTATTAATTTCAGATGAATCGCCATCAGTCTAGTTATCCCATCCTAAGTTGGTTCAAGATTCGTTCACCGCAATAAAGAATCTCTCAAAATTTTTGCTCAGATATAGTAGTCATGGCTGTGAAGATTTTTTTAATGCTATTTTTAGCATCAGTTCCTTGTAGTTTAGCCTTACTAGAAGGCCCAAATATTTGTACTACTTTGGAAACGTAAGTATACAGTTTTATTTTCTAAAGCATTTTTATTAGTTTTACATTTTTATGCTTTTCTTCTAATATTTTACCAGTGTGTAATAAAAAGAATTCATTATTATTGAAAATTTCTTAAAATTTGTTTTTACATTTTGGGATGTTTCAAAGATAGGTCATTTTCTGGCGACAAATACCTGCTATTTCAGTGGAGGATAAAATCTAACGGACCTAAATCTGTATTGTATTGTGCTTGTTTAATTAACTGGAAATGTAATTTTCGCCATCACATTTCAATTTTGGAAAGGGATATTATTCTACTGGGGCGTGGGGGACAAGATATACACATTTTTAGTAGAATGTTTTTTAATTGATCTGCATAAATCTGAATCGTTTTGGTTTCCACAGTAAAATGAAGTATGCATGTTTCATCAATTTTTATAAACGACTGAAATTTGGTATTCCCTTATTTTCGATAGCTGGGTTACGTACCAGATTTTATATATTGTAAATATTCATTTTTGTTTTTTTTTCTTCAGGCTATCTCGCAATATAGGTACTTTATTTAAATTTTATACTGAAGTCGCATATCTTCCATCTAGTTATTAAATTATTGGTATTTTCATTGTCTTCTTACTGTCCAAATTGCCTTTGTATTTTCTTTTCCAGTTCCTCAATTTTCTCTTCTTGTGTTTTTGTTGATTGCCTACATTTTTCGTGCTGGTTGGTTCAACCATTAGACCCGAATTTTTATGGGTATTGGTGTACAAATTTTACTTCGCTATTTGGACTTACCCTAATTGAATTGTTCCGTTTTTTTTTTTCGCTGCTGCTTTGGTCTTACAAATATTTCCTCACGTTTTATATCAAATTATTTTCCATTTAAACCTAAAAACAAATGCTGTGCATCACATTGCATCTTATTGGCAAATTGACGTGTTTTCCAGTATGTCAGAGGAAAACCTTCCACCGTCAAGATTTCCCCCTTGAGAAATTTTGACATGTTGTACTTGGTAAACTGTACACGAAGTTTTCGGGATGTTGTTTTACATTTTCGTTCTAACACGTATTTTGTCATATTTCTACGAGGGCTGCCTTTTATATTTCGGAATTGGACAATCCTAGTGTTGCAATCTGACAACTGACAGCTCTATCGTAAAGTATGACAGAGGTTATACGTACTCAGAACGTTTTGACATACAAGCGCTATGTGTTGTTTACAGTAACTTAAAGGATTCATCTCGGCCAAAAAATGGAATTAAATCATGAACATTTTCGTGCGAATATTTTTTACAACTTTCGACGTGGATTAAGTCAGCAAGAGTGCATGGATCAACTTAATTTAATTTTTGGCGATGAAACTCCATCAAGGACCACTGTTTATCGATGGTATGGTGAATTCAATCGCGGTCGTAGATCACTCCAAGACGAATTTCGTGAAGGTCGTCCAAAACCAGTTGTTGTTCCGGAAACCATTGAAGCTGTGCGCGAACTGATATTGCAAGATCGTCATGTGACCTATCGTGAGATTGAATCAACCTTACACATTAGTGGGACCAGCATACATTCAATATTGCATAAACATTTGAATGTCAAAAAAAAATGTTCTCGTTGGATCCCACACAATTTGTCAATCGTTCAAAAACAGGCTCGTGTCGATTGGTCGAAAGAAAAGCTCAAAAAATACGATCGCGGTGCTTCAAAACACGTTTATGACATAGTGAGAGGTGATGAATCGTGGATTTACGCGTATGAGCCCGAAAGTAAACAGCAGTCGACTGTATGGGTGTTTCAAGATGAGCCGAATCCAACAAAAGTTGTTCGCGCACAAAGCACTTCCAAGCAAATGATCCCCTGTTTTTTCGGAAAAACTGGACATGTAGAAATCGTACCACTAGAACAACGCAGAACAGTCAATTCTGAGTGGTACACAACCATTTGTTTGCCAGTTGTCTTCCAAGAAATGAGGAAAACCAACCGCCGAAGACGAATCAGTCTTCACCACGACAATGCGAGCTCTCAAACATCGGCTCAAACAACTGCATTTTTGACCACTCAAAACATCGATTTGATGAGTCATCCGCCGTATAGTCCTGACTTGTCACCAAATGACTTCTTTTTATTCGCGTACGTAAAAACAAATTGAGAGGTCAACGTTTTTCGACACCTGAAGAAGCGGTTGCTGCGTTCAGAATGCATGTTTTGCAGATACCTCAATCAGAACGGAAAAAGTGCTTCGACAATTGGTTCAAACGCATGCAAAAGTGTATAGATCTTCATTGGGAATATTTTGAAAAACAATAAAGCGATTTTCGATGATTAATATTTGTTTTTGTTCTCTAATCTCGAAATATAAAAGGCAGCCCTCGTAGACATGTAGTCACATCAACGTGACGGGTTTCAGATTGGCAGAAATTATCCCTGAATATTATAAAAATAATCAAAAAAGTTAATTAGTAGATAAATTATTTAAAATAATTAATTGCTGATAAGATTCACGTTGTTTTCAATTACATTGCATGAATAAACTCCTAGGAAGGAAACCTTGTAACTTGTAATTATAATATTGTCACTATGAGTCATATTTATTTTATGGATGTAACCTGAGACAAACGTTAGATTTCGCACGGTATCACTAGCTATTTCTGGTAGAAATCCATTACGAACGGTGATTAATTTACATCCTATGTTGCATAAGTATATATACGAGCATCCAAAATGTGTACAGATACACATTCAATGTCGTTTATTGTATTAACAACGTTAATGTGGTATAGTTCCAGATATTTATGTTTTAAAAATTTACATAAATATGTAGGAATGTTCGATCGTTAACTTTATAGTTTTGTTAATATGAAAAAAAAATGTACAATTAGAAGTGAAATGCAACTAAATGGTTGTTAAAAGTCTTATGTTGATATTACCGTGGCATTTCAAACGGTATTAAACATTATTTTTTACCGTTTTGATGTATAAATAATCTCATTTCTTGTAGTATTCAATATTTAGCGAATACTCGAGTAGTTCTGGGGAGAAAATTTACAAAAATCAACCATTACCCCCCTTATAACCTAAACTATTGAGCATAAAATTTTGAAAAAATAGAGAAGTTTACAGGAAAAATAAGGTGATAATCCTAATGTAATTTTGGGGGAGCAAATTATAGAATTAAATGAAAAATTAAAAGTTTTGTAAACGTATCAAATGAAAGGTCTTAAATATATATTTTTTTATATTTTAAAAATAATTTTGTTAAAAGAAAAAATATACTAAAATATACCCATTCCCCCGTATCTCCGAAACTATAAGAAGTAAAATTTTAAAAAATAAGAATAATTTTGGGTGGCAAATTACAGAATTAAATAGAAAACAAAATTAAAATTATTTTGAACGCAGCATGTAATATATTAAATCAAAGGGCTCATTATCAAATTAAAAGGATTCGCAATGACAAATATCGTAATCAAAATTTGACATTCTGACAGTTTTTCTTAGATCAAAATGTTTGTTTTGAACCCTACTTTTTTGTATAATTTTATTTAAAAGCAACTCATTCAATTTACATAAGTGTATTTGTTTTTGTGATCTGAATTCGTTGTTATAGCTTATAAAAGTACTGTTTTTAATTAATTTAATGTCAAATTATGATTACGATATTTGTCATTGCGAATCCTGTTAACTTTTTAATTTCTGTTCATTTTGTGTAATGTCATTGAAAAAGGGGTCTGATTTAGACCTTGAAATGTTTGGACTTTTGAAATATACAGACTTTCAAGTTTATGTGGTGTTATTCCCAAGCACTCAGATCAATAAAAAGCAGAGATGCCACAATTATCATTCAGAAAATATATATTTTATTACACTAAAAATAAAGACTGTAAACTTATGAAATATACGCATAAAATTTACATTTTTTTGGTCATAAAACAAGTCTTTGACGTAAAAACGTTTATTCAATACCTATTGTTTTTAAATTAGCATCTATATAATAGGTAATTTTTTAGGACAACATTGGTTCATGTAACAACAACAAACATTGTTAAAAATTATGCCAAAGTAACGTTTTTTGTTTTATTTCAGATATACCGTAACCGTTCGTGTGTCAGAAGAACAACCTTATCAAGTAAGAGAGTATGTTTGGTGCCTTAATTTCCCCCCTAGATGTTCTAAATACAAAATCAAATTCAAAACCGTATATAAGACTCAAAACCTAGTTAAAACTAGACCCGTTGAAAATTGTTGTAAAGGTTATACAAAAAGCAATATTGAAGACAAATGTATACCAGTGTGCTCAAAAGAATGTATTCACGGGACGTGTGTTGCCCCAGACACATGTCAATGCGAGACCGGATATGGAGGGCCTTACTGTGATATTTGTAAGTAATATTTTTATAATATGTAAGTAATATGATAGGACCCTCAATCAAGAAATAGATTATATTATTTCACTTCATGATTGTCAGTAGTGCCTTCTGCATTACAGCTTAATGATAGGTCTTTGGGACTAATTCTCTATGGGAAAAATAAAATCAATTTGGCAGTTATCAAAATACAGTTCACTTTATCCAATTTGTGCTGTCAAAATATTCCTCCAAAATGATCATGCAGTATTTACAGGATCTTTATTTGGGTAATTAATAGGACGAACGCTTTTGAAAGCAATCATATTATCGTTCCTGGTTGTCAACACGTTCAACCCATTTTTCTTTATCTTCATACCGGGTGAGTCATTTATCTTGAGACAATGTAATAACTTTTCAGATTGTCTTATATCTAAAAAAGAAGTTTCAAGGTTTCGTAAGGTGAAATAACGGTAAGTTGAACTTTATCCATGATGTCCAAGGTTATTTCAAGGTCAAACAAACTCTTTTTTTTAATGAGATGTCATTTTTGATACCAAAACTAAAAATAGTAAAAAATGTTACCTTCAAACATGGCCTTAACGAGATTTTTTAGGTGGAAAAATCAGACAATTTAAGTTCCGAATATGGCCTTAAGTTTTACCATGGGTTTCAAGGTTATTTTAAGTTAAGATTCATTTTTTATTGGAAATTCATCATTTTGGTACGGGAAGTAGAAACAATAGAAAATGGTATGCCCGAATATGTATATCCTGGAATATAATGATGTCCTTCATCCATTTTACAATTTCTGGTGCAAAAAATTTGGATTCTTATTAAGTAAAATCAACTTGACCATAAAATAACTGTAAACGTCAATGTCAAGGTCTTGTCTGGAACTAAAAAATATTGGGCGTTTGAATTTCAGGTTCGGAAATAATGAGCTTCTATTCAGAAACAACTTGACCTTGAAATAGCCCTGAATGTCATATTAGGAACTTAAAATTGTTTTTTTGTATAGAGAAAATAATGGATTTTCTTTCAAAATATCAAATTCGGTTTCAAATGGTCTTGAAAGTTAAGGTCTCGTTCAAGGTCATAATCGGATCTATAATTTTCTGCTCAAAATTTAGGGTTCCCAGTTTGACAAATTGGCTTGACTTTGAAATAATCTTGAATGTCAAGGCCTATTTCAAGATCACCGTTATTTTACTTCTTCCAAACTTTCAGATGTAATTATGGAATATATCAGAACTGCCATGAAAAAACTGATCGTCAATCATTACATCTTTCTGTTAAGATGTCAATTACAGATTTCTTTAAAAAAAATAATTGAGCATTATACATATGAAAGAATTACACTTTTTAGAATTTAAATGCTTGTGATATATATTTAGAAAATAAAATAAATTGTGTAAAGCTTTTTTGAGTCAGTTTTTTGGTAATCGTGTATTTACTGTCGAAAGCACCAGTTTTTAGTTAAAAAAAATGTAAAAGATGAATTTTGAGGAATATGCAGAAAATACTGCCATCTGTAGCCAAATTATTTCAGTGTGGTTGTGATAACCCTACGAGAGCTGCCTTTTATATTTCGGGATTGGACAACCAAAGAGGTTAATACAGTAGAGCACGTGAAGTAGCGAAGTTCATGTAATATCAATAGAAAGAGAGAGAGAATAAGCGTGTCGTTCCTAATTGGTCAGTGTCAGTGGTGACGCCTACTATTGGTAGGGTAGAGACAAAGCAAGCGCTCCCTGATATCGTCTTTCTCTTTCTACTGTTATTACACTGCCACTTACAATAACGCCCATACCTAATTCACTCTACGTATAAACCTCTTTGTGGACAATCCTAGTGTTGCATTCTGACAACTGACAGCTCTATCGTAAAGTTTGACTTTTTTGAGGTTATACGTACTCAGAACGTTTTGACATACGAGCGCTATGTGTTGTTTACAGTAACTTAAAGGATTCATCTCGGCCAAAAAATTGAATTAAATCGTGAACATTTTCGTGCGATTATTTTTTACAACTTTCGACGTGGATTAAGTCAGTAAAAGTGCATGGATGAACTTAATTTAATTTTTGGCGATGAAACTCCATCAAGGACCACTGTTTATCGATGGTATGGTGAATTCAATTGAGGTCGTAAATCACTCCAAGACGAATTTTCTGAAGGTCGTCCAAAAACAGTTGTTGTTCCGGAAACCATTGAAGCTGTGCGCGAACTGATATTGCAAGATCATCATGTGACCTATCCTGACATCGAGTCAACCTTACACATTAGTGGGACCAGCATACATTAAATATTGCATTAACATTTGAATGTCAAAAAAATTTGTTCGCGTTGGATCCCACACAATTTGTCAATTGTTCAAAAAAAGGCTCGTGTCGATTGGTCGAAAGAAAAGCTCAAAAAATACGATCGCGGTGCTTCAAAACACGTTTATGACATAGTGACAGGTGACGAATCGTGAATTTACGCGTATGAGCCCGAAAATAGACAACAGTTGACTGTATGGATGTTTCAAGATGAGCCGAATCCAACAAAAGTTGTTCGCGCACAAAGCACTTCCAAGCAAATGATCCCCTGTTTTTTCGGAAAAACTGGACATGTAGAAATCGTACCACTAGAACAACGCAGAACAGTCAATTCTGAGTGATACACAACCATTTGTTTGCCAGTTGTCTTCCAAGAAATGAGGAAAACCAACCGCCGAAGACGAATCAGTCTTCACCACGACAATGCGAGCTCTCAAAAATCGGCTCAAACAACTGCATTTTTGACCACTCAAAACATCGATTTGATAGGTCAACCGCCGTATAGTCCTGACTTGTCACCAAATGACTTCTTTTTATTCCCGTACGTAAAAAACAAACTGAGAGGTCAACTTTTTTCGACACCTGAAGAAGCGGTTGCTTCGACAATTGGTTCAAACGCATGTAGAAGTGTATAGATCTTCATGGGGAATATTTTGAAAAACAATAAAGCGATTTTCGATGATTAATATTTGTTTTTGTTCTCTAATCCCGAAATATAAAAGGCAGCCCTCGTATTAGTACGGCAATGGAATTGATTACCAACAACACGGTTTTATATAAAGAATGAAACATGTCAAAATTTTCTGAGAAAATTGTCTAAGTTCGGACTGTAAAACCCAAATTAATAAAGTTTTTGACTGTTAATTTCTTTTGCATATTCTTAATATCTTAACTCAATTTGTTTCACTTCCTATAGCGTGCCCCGAAGGACTATGGGGACGAGAATGTCAGAACAAATGCGAATGTCAGAACAATTCAACCTGCGACCCATTCGATGGAGAATGTAAATGCTCCAGGGGTTGGATAGGTAAACACTGTGAAAAGAAATGTGACAAGGACCATTTCGGACAAGACTGTTTGGAAATCTGCCGTTGCGAGAATGGAGACTGCGATCACGTATCTGGCGAATGTAAATGCCATGCAGGATATATGGGACCATTGTAAGTATCCGACAGACAATTTTTCAAATACTGTGTTTAGCCTAGATATTTAACAATTCTAATTCTCATATTTTGATATTTAATTCAGTTCAACAGTAAATATATTTTTAAACGCTTGGAATTTTAAACTGGCATTAATTGAACTGTTCAAGCAAGCTATTCCCATCGGTATAAAATGTACGCGAATAATTTTTGGCACAGAAATTGTTGTCGTTCAGTTCGTGTTTTCAATGTCTTGTTTCAAATATAAATATTCTAACAATATTTTACAATGTTGTCGACAGGTTTATTACATTTTTCAAACGTACATATACTTTGGAGTACATAAGTAAATAATTGGTTGGATTGAATGGAAATTACACAAGTGTTGCATTTGTATGTCATTTTTGGTTAATGAGTCAAATATGATAACATAATTAATAAGAAAATAAAATATTTCAAATGTTTTTGTGATTCTCTTGAAGTAATAATAATGTGAAATATGTAGACAGAAATGCCAGTACTAGTTTATGAATTTACCGTTACGAAAGTGTTTGTATAAGTCGATGCTGACAGTATTTGTTAATTGCTTTAGTAAATATTTAAGTGAATATTACTAATTCATTATTACGAATTGATTATCGTAGTATATCGGTTGGACGTCTCTTTAAATTGCGGCTATCAGGAAAACATAAAACTGAAATATTTAAAGACCAAGTAAAAGGCCATTAAGAATCAAATTTCTTAAGCACATTATTGTATGGTTTCCTTTGTTACCCTTACAATATTCCTCAATATGAATCTTAAATATATATTGATCGCAGATTTCACTTATGACCCGTCCAACTTCAAGGCTGTTACATAATATGTATTAATTTTGCTTGGGTGAATTCCTAAGTAAACACTTTTCTAGTTTAAGTATAGTGAATTCAGAGGGTTTCTTTCACTTGAGGAATATTTTTAATGTATTGTTTACATAAGTTTCCCCCGAGTGATAGTATTTTCATTGAAATTTCTGCCAAACTAGGTGTGCAAATCTGGGTAAATAATTTCAAATGTTAATTTAACATTGGGAAATGTAAGGCAGAAGATCATAGATGAAAAAAATAAAATGACTGAAACAATTAAAGCACAAAGAAAAAGACAAACAGACTTATGGAAGAATAGAGAAACTAGAATGGAGAGTTGTCAACAACAATACGAAAAAGTTTATATAAACATAAATATGGAAAGAGACTAAGTATTTAATCATTTAAACAATTGAGCCATTCTGGAGAAAACTAACAACGTAAGGACTTTGGTTCTTGATTACAACCTTGGTGATTATTTTTAACCCTTTCGCTACGGGGACCTCGCTCGGCGCGGTCGCTCAGGAACGAATTGTTTTGCTGCTTATAATATATACGTCAAGAGGAGCCTGATCCGGCTTACTTATACATAATATATTATATATTTTTTATTTGTAATTGATTTTTATTATTATTTTTTTAATTTCATGATATACGAGAAACATAATAAATAAAATTCTTTTATATGTACGTTTTGGACAACAAAACAAACGAAAATAAAATTCTTTGAATGCAATAAAAAACACTGACTAAGGGCGCACTGTAAATTTTTTTTTGGTATATGTTTCAAAATACGGGATAATGCAGAGAGGTATGTCACTACAGAAACAGCACATGTATCTAGTTTCACGTCGTCTATTGTTTTTGGAACAAACAAAGCACCGTTTCGTTACATTTCTCTTTTGGCTTGTGGACGGAATGTATTTGAGAAGATGTCTCTTTTGTAGACAAAATTCAACATTTTCATCCTACTGTCCGTGTAGAAATAGGTGTATGATATTTCATTATTATATCTTTGATGATTTGTAAATGAAAATCTTCAAGTGCAATGGCTTCTGTGGTATTGCATTTGTACAGTTGGTAACAATTTAGAAGTGTACAATCTAACAAATGAAAAAAGAGTTTTTTGTACCATCTCATTGATTTGCGTACGCCCTCTGTGGATGACAACAACATATCCGATTTATCAACGGCACCCATTTTTTCATTGTATTCTCCAATACAAGTTGCTTTCATGATCACTCTTTCCGTGCTCCGATCCTTCTTCCCTGTCTCTGTTGCATTAGGTATATGACATGAGGTTAGCATATGAACCTCCCCTTTATCTTTATACTTTACAGCTAAAAGAGTATCTGTTAATTTATGGGTAAACTCTGACTGTTCTAATTTTTCTAAAAATGTTTCCGATTTTTCTTTACAGTACCACAAGCAGCGGTTTTATTTCTATACAAACATTCTAATAAATTCGGACTTGTATACCAATTATCAACAAATAAAGTATGCCCTCGGTTTAGATATGGCTCAAGTAAAGTCATAACTATGTTTCCAGATTTACCTAAATCAGCTCCTTCAAATTCTTTCAAGTCAGTTGATGCACCCGTATAAATGATCAAATTAAGTATATAACCAGTTTCACAGTCGCAAAGCAAAAAAAATTGATGCCAAATCTGTGCCTCTTAGATGGTATGTATTGTCGAAAAAAAAGTCGTCTTCTAAAAAGCAACAAACTTTCGTCAATACAAACATCTTTGGAGGGGTAGAACGCTTCTTTGAATATATTTTTTAGGTGATCAACAATTCTCCTTATTTTTTGCAAAGAGTCTCTTTTTTCTGGTAATGGTGCATCATTATCTGTAAAATGTAGCAGTTTACTGATAAGTAAAAATCTGTCCCTTTTCATAAGCCTACTAAAAATTGGAGTGCTTATAAAGTCATCGGTAGACCAATAACTGTTAAGCTTGTTTTTTTTACATGTGGCATCAATAATATAACAGCAAAGAAACTGTACAGTTCCTTATATTCTACTGGTTTCCACCGAAGAAGGTCTCTACTAGAAGACTCATGTCTACTCAGATACTCAAAATATTGATTTGTCTGTTTCTTCCATAATCTCTTATGAGAAAAAAAACTCGAAATATTTCAGAGCAACATTATCCTTGTTACCTTGAATTTTACAGCCGGAGTTTGTGTCGTCAAACTTATGAGTCTTGGGAATAAATGCCTTAGTAGTCCATTTGTGAACTGTTCCGAGTGGGGCTTTGTACTGGTTGTTGTTTTTTCTTCTTCATGTTCTTCTTCAGAGGTGTATTCCAAACACCTGTCTTCGTCCAATTCAATGTCGGTTTTGTTAGAAACGAAAGAAAGATTCAAATAAATCCTTCACGACAATAAACATTCGTAGACAGAACAAATAAGTACATATGTATTTCCCCGCCAGTTTCGGACAACCTTAAAGCATGCGGCATAGGCTCGTTGCGTTCCGTGTGCATTTCATAATACAAACAAAGACAAATCGAAGGATTTTATTCGTCTACAGTAAACAAAACAAATTCTTTTGTTTTATAAACAATTTTCTTCAAATGCCCCAATAAATAAAAGTCCAAAGAATTTACGCTGGGAAACATTTTAAAGGATAAAATGGAGAACGTTTTTGAACAGGATATGAAAGTTGAAACCTGCATAAGAAAATCACTTTGAATAAGTTGAGTTTTTTCAGAATAACACCACATAAACTTGAAAGCCTGTATATTTGAAATAGTCCAAACGTTTCAAGGTCCAAATCAGACCACGTTTCCAATGGTATAACTTAACACAAACTTGTTTAGTGGAATTATACGTTGAAGAGAACAAAATTGTAGTGATACACGAAAAAGTAAGCTCGTACTAGGCCAGGGCCTCTCTCGATAAAAACAAGGGAAGAAAATCATACAGAAGGCAAAGTAAAAATAGGCCGGTGCGAGGTTTGTAACAATGGGATTTTTAAAAATTGGCAGTGGATGGCAGCTTTGGAAATGTAATAAGCAGGAAAATATTGTAAACAAATCTGGTTGTTTGCTGGAGGGCACAAAAATATAACAAATCGAATAACGAATATGACTGGAAATAAGCTTCATAAAAAGAACTTAGAGCCAAGAATAAATTAATAACTAAACAACAAAGCATCAAACTATTGTTAGGAGAATTCATCCGACAGCTGATGCAATCGACCATCAACCAATTCGTGGAAGGGCCATTATTCCGATACTTCTGGGAATCCGAAATGTTTTGTCTCTCAACAGGCCGACCGCTGCCGTTACTGGGAATTCCCTTAAAGCTTGCAGAACATGAAAGAGTTTCCCGATGGTTCGTGGACTTACCAGACAATTCGGAGAGAAATATATAAATATGGACAGCTGGCGATAGGCGCCTTCAGTTTTCGACGGTCGTATTGTATAGTTAAGATAAATGTAAATAGTTCTTGTGAATATAAATTGTTTTAAAGTAGTGGAAATAAATTAGAGAGAGTTGGACTGTGTTTTTAAATAAATCCAAGAACTGAGCAGAACCCGTGTGTGAAAATAGAAACATTACACTATTTTAACTGTGATCGACCAGATATTTTGTAACCATCGACACTAAGAATAGGAAGCTGAGATTGGTGTTCATAGTTAGTACCAGTTTCAAAATGAAGATAACGAATTTGAGGTATGTTTAGACTGAATGGTCAGAATAATTATTTAGTAAATCAGAGCAAAATCACCAGAGCCCCGACTCTCCACCACTTAACTTTCGACGTAACTCGAATGAAACCCGACATAAACGAAGTCTAATATACGCGTTCAACTTTATTTATGCTAGTTTTCATACGAGTTATGTCCTCAGTCTAGTGATAGAGTTTTCGAATGGATAAAAGAAAATTTCTGTGAAGAAATTTACTATAAGGGGACATATAAAGGGACAAATATAGGCAAGAGTGGAGTTATCACCAGAAATGTTAAGGGACATAGGATAGAATTTGCATTTGAGAACACTATAAAAATCGTTAGCACTACGTTTGATAATAAGAATGTAAGCGGGAAAATGCCACCAATTTGACCATATCCTCATAGAAGGAAATTATACAAAGCGTTTGATTGATGCAACAAGCTATGGATAATCTAATAGGAGCAGAGGAGAGATCACCTACACCAAATCTCTTCTCTTAGGCTAAGTGAGAAAAGAACGTCTTAAAAGTAATATTGTTTAAGCAATAAGTTATGGGGAATTACAAACAAAATCTCCATAAAAACGTATAGGAGAGAAGTAGAAACAGGTTGAAAAAGTTGTGGAAAAGATGGCAAAAATACTAATGAGAATAGCCAGTAGGAAACTTAGAATAGGAGGCGGGGTGAAATATTTTTTTTAATATTGATAAAAGAAGGGATTTGATGAGTAATGTAAAATAAATGTTAGAATGACGAAACAAGGCACGTTTAAAACTTTGGAAGAAGTGAAAAAAACTAATATAAATACAACTACATGCAAGGGAAATCCACTCTTTGTATGGGAAGAGAAAGATGTCATATGTAGAAGCAAAATTAAGTAAAATATCATTTAAGTGAACAGAAAAATAAGAAATTTTTACCAAGAAAAATAAGTAAAGATTGGTGGAAGAGCATACCAATGCAATGTGTAAAAGGTTTAAACAAAAACTGTACGACAGTGGAGCAATGCTCTACTGTAGAAGAATACTAAGTTGATTTGGGGGGCTAAATTAAAAAATTTGAAAAATCAAGTGGAACATATAACGTATCAAATAATAGGGTTCTTTAACAGAAGTATAAACTATTTTTTTATAATTTTAAAGTTCATTGTTTACATAATATTATCTATCACCGAAAGAAATGAGTCTAAAATTTTGTAAAAAAAATTGGATGTATAGAGGAAGACTAATGAAAATAGTGGATACTCGAGCATTCCTTCATTATATCTGAAACTATTTGCCTTAAATTTTTGGAGAATCACGACATATAAATAAAACTTTTATCAAACTACAAACGTTGAAGACGATTATCATAAAAATCGGAAATCACCAAAATTGTTGTTTAGGTAAACTTAGCTGTTATGACCTCTCAAATGACTTTTGATTTTTTGTATGGTTCTAAAATGACCACTAAACATGTTGGCTTAGATATTAACATCTAAAAAAATCATTTTATATACTCAGGAGGTAAGAGAAGATAATGGAAAAAATGAAAATTAAGTGCGAGAAGGATCGCCAAGCGTGTAGGTGGTAGTAAACTTACACTATATTATTACAAAAATCGAGGGCCCTATATTTCAAATGGGAAGAATTTATATATCAGCTCTGCATAACACATTTTTTTACCTAATATTCACCGGAATGAGTACTCATGGCCAATTATGAAAAACTGATAAAAATTCCAGCAAATCAACCAAATATATACTTCATATACTTCATTAATTTGCTTACTCCATCATTTATCCAAAATACAAAAATACCAGTATTCTCTCTTGGTGCCTAATATTAGAGAGTGAGATTTTGATAAATTTTGCCAGGGCAACATTTATATCTATTTGTTTGATTCAAAATGAATTTAGATTAAGTTTTAATATAGTGATAATTAAATTTCCAGATGCGATGATCCATGTCCCATCGGAACACATGGAGATGCATGTAAATCGGAGTGTCGTTGCCAGAACGGCGGAACATGTCATCCAGAAACAGGATATTGCTACTGCAAAGATGGTTGGACAGGAACAGTTTGTGCTAACAGATGTCCGTTCGGTTTCTGGGGTGTGAACTGTTCACAAACCTGCGACTGTTACAACGGTGCTTCTTGTCATCACATAAACGGGTCGTGCGAGTGCCAACCAGGGTTCACAGGAAACAGAGTATGTAATTCTTTTTTTACAATAAAAAACAAATAGTCTTTTATATCGGAAATAACTCCAACATTTAAGGATTTGTTAGTAGAGTTGAAAGGATGTAGACTCATTATTTTGGTGTCGCAATAGTTGAGAACTTTGGATTTTTCATATTTCCTGCATTATATTGGGGAACATAATGAGCTTTAAGTCAAAGCGGAATAACGTGGTTTGATACCTACATAGATTTTAATGTAAGCTTCAGTTTTGTAGACAACGCTAACTCTGTATCTAATATGTATTATTTAACAATTTTAAACAAATGTTGTGTCCAAAATGATGTGTTGGAGCTATATTTAGATGTTTCTGCAGTAGGTTATCCATTTTTCTGATGTTTACAATTTAAAAAACAATTCCCTCATTTATAACAGGTCTTTAGAAGTGATTTTTAATTGCTGATCAGAGATTTTCTAGTCAACATAGACAGCCTTCTTCAAATAAAAAATACTTGATTATTTAAAAAAAGTTTTTTTTGGGCGTGAACCTATCAACGATATTTAAGGACCCTGTAAGTAAGCAAGTTTTATTTCATTTTCTTCAACAAACTCAACAAGTTGTCATTCCATTTTTGAGGATTTCAAATCGATTTAGATTTTTGTGAAGATTATTTTTCAAACAATATTAAATTCGTAGAGGCACTTAATAAGTTTGCTTCCCATTTCAATACTGATCATTTTTAGTCATATGTATGTATTTCCATTCAACTGAACATTGCCAAATTGTATTAAATACAAAATTCATCTTTACACTTCTGCCTACTTTTTGGCCATATCTGACTGATATGCCAACTTTAGTATAGTGTCCTATTATTGTGGTTCCTTATTGAGTTTTTACCCCTCACAACGGTTTCTGAAAAATACAGAAAGTAGAGTAGTTGAATTTCAAGGTGTAGTACATAACGGAAGTTTGTGGAAACAAACATTTTAGATTTCTTACAAGAACACTTCAATATTTCTAACCCTTTCACAACTTCCAACACTTATCCCTATTGTTTATACACTTTTAAGATTTCACTGCCGTCTGTTCACTTTATAAGTGACAATTTGTAAGAAACAGGTCCGTTTATTAAACAGTACTAATCGATTATAATCAAAGATAGTCCTTCTATATGTGATAGAAAGGAACTAGATGCCTCTCATTGCGACGAATGACCTCCCAGTTCATCAAAAATGAATGTAAATTGACGAGGAAATTACGACATGATGAAATTATTCAGTCGAAAAAAAATTGCCGCTGTTGTGATTAATACAGAATCTACAAAAAATATGAAAAAATTGCCATGTTTTGGTTCGTAAATGGATAATGAGAAGGGAAAATGAAAGTGTTTACAACCAGTTATTATCTGAATTCAAGATCTGTTGTCAGGTTTGCAAAATGTTTTTTCATGCAGATCAGCATCTGCATTTTGAAAAAAGAATACATAACCCTGGCTCATCTGGGCCTGTCGTATTTTTTCTGTGTTTGTTTTTTTTCTCGCTTCAATGTTGAACTGATTCCGCAAATTATGTATTTCTCTCGTAATTTCCTTCACATTCCTATCAAATTTCTACGAAATCTTCATTAAGTCATTTACATTTTTTATTCTCTATAAATGTTGCTCTTAACGTCCCAAAATTTCGGTTTTGCTTTGTACAATTGTATTATTTCTTGGATGTCGGCACGACACTTGTGTCCGGACACTTATTCACAAGTAGGTGGCTGGTCAACTACTAAGATTTCTGTCCTGCAAGTTGAAACCCTACTATCTATTAGTGATGTGTACATCTAGCGGTACTAGTATCGATACTAATTGCTGAATATTTAAATTAATATCACACAACATCACAAAAAAATCGCAAGGGTTTACATTAGTACATACTCTCTGACATAAATCTCAAGTAATAAATCTCACATACAGGTATGGAAAACGTTTGACTGGGGTCGGAGAATGCTAACGTTAAACAAGGACGGAACTGCTACTATATGCATGAGACGAGGATTGTCGTTTTAAGTACGTCTGTTTCACGAGCATCGATCGTCATAGTCACAGTGCGACCGTCCGCTATTACGCCAGAACGAAAACTTAACATTTTTTCTGTTTTAAAAATGAAATAAAATAGATACTCTTAAAAATAAAATAAATTAGTAACTGTTAAAAAAATTGTCAATAAGAAATTAAACATTAACCTTATAATTATTTACAACATATCGTATGTTTTATTTTTAAGCAATTGGAATCGTCGGAATGTGGTGATAAGAAAAAAAGTATTTACCGCCCGAATACGTCCGAACTCGCGTCAGACCGACTTCATTCTCCTGGTGCGTATTGCGTTGATTGATTCAAAATCGCATGGGATTTTACCCGACCCCAGAGAACGAATTTCCACACCTGTATAACGCACTATAATATTGCCCAGGATGGTGTTTAGTTAATTGAGATTTTTTTACGTTGGTGAAAGTTTCCAGTATTCTACATATCTGGAATTTGTTTTTTGTTTGTTAGGTGAATTAGAGGACATTCTACTGAAAAAATCCATAGTTTGCAAATTTCAGAAATAAATTTTAATACTATGTCCAATGTCCTCAGCATCTGTGAACGTTTCTAAACTTTTAACATGCTATTTCAGTGTTTGGATGTGTGTCCTGAAGGAACCTTTGGTTTGAATTGTCAACAGAAGTGCACTTGTCAGAATGGTGCAAGATGTTCAGCAAAAGATGGAGCCTGTATGTGTTCAAAAGGTTGGCGCGGCAAAAATTGTACAAAACGCATATGCCCTGACTGGCTTTGGGGACCAAATTGTGACAAACCTTGTCAGTGTTCAAAGGAAAATACAGAAATGTAAGTAGTAATTACTGAGTTTACATTTCCAAGATATTGATCAATTTCATAACAGGTGTCATCCTTGGACTGGTGAATGTGATTGCAAGGCAGGTTGGAATTCTCAAGACTGCACCAGACTTTGCCCCATATTAACCTATGGTAAGGGTTGTCACGGTCTCTGCCAGTGTCAAAATAATGCACAATGTCATTCTGTGAACGGTACCTGCATTTGTCCACCTGGCTTCACTGGTCTTCTTTGTAATGAAACTTGCCCATCTGGCAGCTTTGGCGAAGAATGCGCCCAGAAATGTGACTGTAAAAACGGTGCAACCTGTTCTCCAGAAACAGGTCAATGTCAATGTCCAGCTGGTTGGGAGGGCCAACAATGTGATCGTCCCTGTAGCAATAACTCATTCGGTGTTCACTGCAATCTAAAATGTGTTTGTAAGAATGGGGCTTCCTGTAATCCAGTGAATGGTAAGCTATGTTAAATTTTGAGAGCTTGCATGTTTTTGAGAATTATTGTAGCATAGTGATAAATGTTTTTCTTTTGTTTTGCATGTGTTTTTGTGTGTTGTTAGGTAACTGTACATGTGGAGCAGGATTCACTGGAGAATTCTGTGAAAGCAAATGTCAACAAGGTTATTTCGGAATAAATTGTGAACAAGTTTGTCAATGTCAAGATGGACATCACTTGGGTTGTGATACTGTTACTGGGAAATGCATTTGCAAACCCGAATGGAAAGGTATCTGTATTATTTTATTAGAGGTTTTGGGGATAAATTTGATATTTTTAGTGTATCGAAAATAGCTGGTACTTTTTGTTCTGTATTCTGTATATTTATAAAAATAGTAATAAATTCTAGAAAAAAAAAACGATTTAGAGGTAGTAGATCTAAACATGAATTTGGTAGCTACATTTTTTATGTGTAGCCATTTTAAAAAGGGAAAAATTTTGCACATATTTGAAGCCGATTCTTTTTTTAGCAAATTGTGTGGTTAAAATTTATTAAAAACTCGTGCAATTCTGTCTTAAGGAAACTATATTCAACTTAATCAAATTAATTTATTGTAGAGAAAAATAATTGTTTATTTATCTGTCATAGTTTTAGTTCTTTAAATATAACGGGTACTACTTTCATACCAATATTGCGTTACAATATGCTTAAAGTTATGCGCTTGCTTTTGAATTTTTTTAAGTATACGCTTTTATTATTATGCACACAGTAGTTTTTATTAATATCCACTCCCACTCTCCACTCTTAAGCAGCTGTAGAAAATTAAATGATGTATTATACTAACAATGCCTTGTAAATACGGAAAAATGTATAGAAAGTTGTATTACTGTATTTTTTAGTAAAGTTTTTTCCGAATAAGTTCTTCCTTAATTCGCGCGGCTGCTATATAATAAATATTTATAACATTACTTATTTCGTGGCCTAGTATCCAAATTATTTCAACTCCCTATGAAAGTTCGTTTTTTGCAATGATTCATATTCGAGTTATTTGCTTCAGTGGCGTGGAGTTAAATGAAACTTTGTAACAATACCAATCATTTGTGGGTAGTAGTTTTTCTAAGAGAATGTTTTTGCCCTTCTTAGACTTCACCATATAAGATTTAATTAAACCCATCTAATTGTATAAAAGTTATGTAATAATACTCCACTATGTTATACACAGTATCCTTAATCCAAAATGTCTGATTGACGCACCGCATAAATCGTCTGTAGAGTACGGGGCCCATATCAATCGATAAACTGGACTCTAGGAATTATAATGTTCTTGGGTTGAATGTCAAAAATACAGCACCAAGTGTTCTATTCATCAGAAAACTGCTTCAGTATTTTGAAAGAAACATACGAGATTATAAATTGGTGCCTAGATAATAATTTTACTGTACTTTACATAAAGACTTCAAAATGCACGGGTACAAAATTCAATTACTACAAGAATTAAAGCCTTCGAGTTGTAATTTCAGTTATTGAATTCTTTAACCAGGTAATTATGGTACTATATGGGTCGTGATATCAGTGCGTAGTTAACGGCGTTAATCTGTAGGAGAATTGTTATAAATTGGCGTCCACGCGGTGCGGATTTAAGCCCTTTGATTTTTCTTGTGGCTAGTTATGTTAGCTGTTTCTTTGTTGATGAAATTGCAGTTTTATTATATAAAGGGTCATATGTGGCAAATAGGGGATTGCATTAGGATGTAACATTTTAATACAATTTTATTGTTCAGTACGCTGAATACCTGTAGCTCCGGGTATTCACCGAACGTTAAATAATTGCCTGCGCTAATCCCACTTCTGACACCACTAGTTATGAATTGGTGTGAAATAATGAGACTAGTATTCAAATAATTCATTTTAATATTGTAAAACAACTTATCTTATTTATGACGTCGTTACTTATTCTTTAATACATTTTAAAGCTTCAGTTTCTGCTTCTCAACGTTAAAATGTATTTCACTTTGGTCCCATGTACATATAATTATTTAACTTAAAATTGATTTTAGGTGTTAAGTGTGAATCGAATTGCCCTGAAGGAAAATTCGGAGAGAACTGCGAACAGACCTGTAATTGTAAAAACAACAGTTCTTGTGATGTAACTGGAAAATGTTTCTGCTCCCGAGGTTGGCAAGGTGAGGATTGTATGACTCCATGCGACGAAGGATATTATGGAATTGGGTGTCGTCAAAAATGCCCGGAAGCCTCATTAGGTTAGTAAGAATGTTTCTGGTTTTATTGATTTTTTAAACTTCTTCAATGTGCCTTTATTTAACCTTCTGTCTGATATTGGCATACATGGCAGGACTCAGGTCATATTACTAGTATACACTAGTAAAGTATCTTTGACAATAGGCATTTGCGCTATCTCGTGTTTTATTTGTGGAACGCCGGTTCTGTCAAAACCGTAATTTATGTTTGCTGTCTTATAGATTAAAATTTAGTTATCCCATAAAATGGAAAGAAAAACATCAAACCGAAAGTGCGGTATAGTTGATTTTGAAAATACATCAAGGAAAAATCAAAAATTACAATTCTACCGTTGTCCTGGATTTCTATAGCAATCGGAGAGGAAGGAAAAAATGGATTACAGCAGTTCGTCGTCAAGGGCAATTAAATTAAATTTCCACGTTTTTAGTCATTACTAAATACATAAAATTAATCACAATTGTTGTTCTGTTAACAAAAATAAGAGACAATAACTCTTGTAATCAGAAAAGTTAATCATGTAAATACTTTTCTTTCCAAATTAAATTGAAATTTAAGGTTAACATAATTTTTAAATTAATAATATTTTCTTTTCGGAATAAAGAAAAAAAGTAACTTTTTAGTTACAGGAGGGATGAAAAACCATGGCAACCAGGAACATATTCAAGGATTTGCTGTGCTCATTTCGATGGAGCAGGAAAGTCAAGCAATGTAGGTACATAACAAAGTTTACAATTCAAGTATCTTTCCTGTAATATATCAATGTTTATACTCTTTTAAATAAATAACACTTTTTATTCTCATTATTTTTATTTTTTTATGAGTGCTCCTTTATTATTAGTTATTATAAAAGCTATAAATAATATATAATCAGTATTCATTTCTTCCTGAATTAACATGTATATTTGCATCTGTTGTTGCTTTATTATCCTTGTTCCAACTTCAAAAGTTTTATCTTGGTCAATTAAAACTTCGTCAGTGAAATCTACTAATAAATTATATATAATGAATAAAGTTAATTTGTTTTTTCTTATATATATTTACTTACTATTGTTAATCTCAATTGGAGCTTCATCGACTCCTGAAGATGCAATTTTTTCTTGTCGTAGGTACTCATAATCTTTCTGCCCACAAACTGGCATGAAGATTTTGCTTTTTTATATACATATTGCAGGAAATATAGTTGGATTGTAACTTTTGTTATGTGCATTGTTTACCTTTTTTCCCAAACAATTGGACCACTCCAAATCATGGAATTTGTTTCTGGTTGAGATGGATTGCCCCACAGCTGTAATAAAATAATCTCAGTTTTGTTAACAGAACAACAATTATGATTAATTGTATTGTACTTACAATAATGACTAACAACGTGGAAATAAAATTTATTTACTCGAACTGCTGCAATTCATTGGAAATCCATGAAAGTGGTATAATTGTAATTTTTGGTTTTTTCTTGGTTTATTTTCACAATCAACTATATCGCACTTTCGGTTTGATGTTTTCCTTTCCATTTTATGGTATAACTAAATTTTAATCTATAACACAGCAAACATAAATTACGGCTTTGAAAGAACCAGCGTTCTACAAATAAAACACGAGATGGCGCAAAAGTCTATTGTCAAAGATACTTTACTAGCGTATCCTGTTGATATCAATTAATAGCGAATTTTATTGAGGTTTGTTGATGAAGACAATAATATACTTTCTTGTGATGTTTTAAGTGAGAAGAAAGTGTTGTTAACTTCCAAACAAATCACAACCATATTAGTTGGGACATTTCACAAATAAAACCTTTCCAAAGTTTCACTTTATCAACAGCATCTCCATTTTTTCAAATTGTTCAATCTTATTTAAGAAATTGATAATGGTATATTTTTTTATAGGAAACAAAACGTGTGATCACATAACTGGAGAGTATATTTGTCCACCAGGATATTTAGGAATGACTTGCGAACATCCATGTCCAGTTGGAAAATATGGGAAGAATTGCTTACAGAATTGCTCTTGTAAAAATGGAGGTGATTGCCATCATGTTACTGGTAAGTGATGCTGACACTAGGAAAATTACACTTCAAACATTAATTTGGAAAAATTATATTAACATTTGTTTAGTTGTACGAATTTCAAACATTTAGAATTTGCTTTTGAAAAAGCTTTAGTTATCTGAGTACCTAAATTAAGTCAGCCAAACCACATGAGTATGCTTATTATCTTATCGTTCTTTATAATTCTATAGTTATAAGGGCACTTGAACATGCTTCTTTATTACTTTTATGTTTTTTTGGCCAATAACACCACAAATGCCAAACGTTTCAAAGTCTATTCTGAATTCGTTGTCAATGGCTTTATATTTATTGATGTAGATTGCAAAATGAAAATTTGATTTATGACATTTAAAATTGACATTAGAAAATTTGTTGTTTTTAGATATACAGGTAGCACAAAAAATTCTAAAGATCATGAATTATAGTTAACCAGCTTTCAAATTAGAAGAATTTAAAAGAGTTGTCTTTAGAATTTATAAGTGGCGTTCCTAGGTACGACTTTGTTATAAGATAGCGCATTCGCCAAAAATGCGATCAAAGAATTCTATCGTTTCAGTAATCCCATTAACGTCTTAAGGGAAAACCTAGGAAAAACCTTATGAACTATCCCAATATTGGGTTGTTCAAAAGGAGGTTACCATTAATAATTTCTTCCTTAATTGTCGGTAAACAGATACGATTAAATTCTACAGAAGTAGAAGCGATACAATCGTCTTCATTCAAAAGAATTAAGGCAGACTCTTTTATTTTTCGTTTTGTGTTATGTTGTTCTTTGTGAAGTATAGTTGAATTGTCAAATTGTATTTTATGGTCTAGATTCCAAGCATGTTCACAAATTTTTGATTTTTCAAATTATCCTTTCTTTATGTAATTCTTGTGTTCATTTATTCGTACGTTTAATGGTCTCGATGTTTCTCCAATATAAAATTTATTGCATTCGCAAGGAATCTTATATATGCAGTTTTTTGAGTTCTGCGTTTTGTTTGTTGGTTTTGTTTTTGATATTAAAGATTTCAGTGTGTATTTCTTGTTTGGAATGCTGTTTTAACATTAAATATGTTGCCCACTCTTTTCAATCTTTCTGACAGACCCTGTTTATATGGTATAGTTGTAACTGTAATGTTGTTGTCTTGAGTAGTAGTAGTGTTAAGAGAAGTTCTGGGTTGAGTCGGAAGGTTTGTTTTCTGTTCAAGTCTGTTTAACTCTTTGTTGATAAATTTTGTGGGGTAATTGTTTCCAGTGAGAACATTCTTTATAATTATTTTTTCTTTGTTGAATTTATTATCATCAGAACAGTTGCTCTTTGCTCTATCATATAATGACTTACTGACACCTTTCTTTACTGTATTCGGATTATTTTAATTGAAATTTAGGTATCTGTTTGTATGAGTTGGTTTTCTATAAACTTCTGTTTCGAATGAAGATTCTGTTTTTGTTATTAATATGTCTAGGAAAGATAGTTTGTTATTTTCTTCAATTTCTAGGGTAAATTTGATAGTTGGCTCTTTGTTATTTATGTCATTTAATAATTTATCTAGTTCTTCAAGATTGTGTTCCCAAATTACGAAAATGTCGTCAACGTAACGCCACCAAATTAAAGGTTTATTTTCTTTTGATAAAATTACTTGTGGTTCAAAGTTTTCCATAATGGGATCACTGAAACAATAGAATTCTTTGATCGCATTTTAGCGAATGCGCTATCTTATCACAAAGTCGTACCTAAGAACGCCACTTATAAATTCTAAAGACAACTCTTTCAAATTCTTCTAATTTGAAAGCTGGTTAACTATAATTCATGATCTTTAGAATTTTTTGTGCTACCTGTATATCTAAAAACAACAAATTTTCTAATGTAAATTTTAAATGTCATAAATCAAAATTTCATTTTGCAATCTACATCAATAAATATAAAGCCATTGACAACGAAGTCAGAATAGACTTTGAAACGTTTGGTATTCCTGCAATATACGTAGTTTTATTTCTATTGTGGTGTTATTGCCCAAAAAAACATAAAAGTAATCAAGAATATGCCACAAACAACGTTTAGAAGACAATTAGAAACCATGCTTCTTTAGTCGGGAATCCTCAATATTTAAAATTCGTAGAATTGATAGAAATAATACAAATTAAATTCTTTTAATAATTTAATTTAACTACTACTACAAACTTTCCACGCATCGTGATAAATTTTATGCAATATTTCTATAAAATTAATTTCAAAATCAATGATAAGTAAAATAGAGTAGCCAATTCTTAAGAACTAAAAATTCATTTTATAGTTTATTTAGTTTTACAAAATGTAGGGACATATGTAATTAGCTTATTTTATTTCTAGTTTTTCATATCTTCTATTATAGTCATTCTTTTTTTATCTTGCGTTAAATGTCTGTGTGACTGTTCTTGTAGTATATGGTTTCCTATAATTGAGAAACTTCAGGCTACTTGTTGGAAACCCAACTGGTAAATAAATAAATAAATTACAAATCCTTCGCACTGTTATCTCTATTTTTTACCTTAGCTTTTTATGACCAGATTATATTAATTTCCTGATCTCAAAGCCACACCATATCAGGGCGTTTCCTTGGCGTTGTTTCTCTGGTCTTTTAGCACCCCTGGATTACCACTGAATGGTTTTTGATGACGACACATTGTATTGACTTGTTGCCAAATATCCTACAGATTGTCATTGCAGGGGTTTTCCTCGTTGGGTGACATCTATTAGCTCAGTGTTATTTCGTTCTCGCTCTATTCTCTTTTTGGGTTTCTCCTTGTTATTCCAATCGTGAATCTCTTTAAAACATTTGTATAACTTTTTTGGATCATCCTAGCAAGTTTGCTTCGTTTGTTATTTCTTATATGTGTCTACTTATTTGTTGTATATTGTCTTTGTTTTATTGGTATCTTTATTTAGACATGTTTCATTGCGTGCACCGTTATTTCCGATATTTGTAGCTATTCTTCAGAATTTTTGACCATAAAGACAATATCAGCAGCAAATCTCAGATGGATGTACTATCTTGATTTAGTGGTTTATAGTCCCAATCCAACTCTCAAAACATACTTTGTAATGCTGCTGTTGTATTACTCCCTTGTTAGTGAAGAATCCTGGGCTGCTTTCTTATATTCAGATTTTGTCTTTGCCTTTCCGGTACATATTGACCAAGGTTTTTGTTTTTATGTGTAGTTTATCTATAACTTTCTCATCACTGTCTAGAAGTCTATGAAGGCAGGTCTTATTTCATATTTTTGTTTCAATCTGATAAGTTCTATTATGTACTCGTATGATTTTAGTAGATATTTATCAGTCTGCAATACCAGATGTATTCTTTACTTACATTACTGCATTAAAATTATGAAAAATGTATATATAAATAGGCAAAGACAAAATGATTAGGTACCATTTTCTCCTCTGTCTCTCAACCGATTTTCTTTTGTTTTGTTCAGTAGCTATTGACGACCTTCAGTACAGAATGCTAATATTAATTTATAATATTGGTTCATTCATTAAATAATATATAATAAAAATGTATTATTTACGTCCATACTGTCAACCACAGATCATACAGACTGTCAACGCCAAACTGACAGACAGTGCTGCCTATTTGATCTGTGCCTGTGGTGCCGCCGACGCCAGACGGTCAAAACTCAAAACATTGAGTAATTATATATGAAGGGAGCGATCGTTAGATATATTCTTAGAGCATGTACTTCTGGAAGTGGCATGCAAGCGTTGTTATTGTTTAGGTTTAGTGGTAAAATAGTCAATGTAGTAGATCAGTATTGATTTTTCGGACGCGTTGCAGTAACTTTCATATTAAATATTCTGTTTTTAATGTGAATTTAATTATTTGATTAATATATTATTATCACAACCTTCCCGAAGGTGTTGTGTAAAAAATTGTCAGACAGCGGACAATAGCGAATGTATTAAATATTTAAGTTCTCCTAGGGTTGTTGGTCCTCTCTTTTCTTTAATATTCCTGAACCTGATTGAAGCCGCAACTGACGAAAACTTGTAGGTTGCAAAGAACAATCTTCCAATTATTATATCGAATATTTTGCCAGGAGCGGTTCCAGCCAAAAATTTGAGGGGTCATTCATTTGTCAAAAATATTTCGAATACCGATATTTGATTGCATTTTTCTTTTCTTTTTATTTCAAGAGATTTGTCAATATGAGTGAACAATTTTGGTCATTTTATCTACTTTTCCGATTTCTCCACAACTCTGTTTCTTATAAAATTATACTTTTTACAATTACTTGAAATATTTCGACCACTGGGCGACCACTAGTTAATTTTAATGCACAGATGATAAGTCTTCAATTATAACTAGTTTATATACTTATACTAATTAAGACAATATCTTCTAGGGGAGTGCCAATGTTTACCCGGTTGGATGGGCAGCAATTGCACAACACCTTGTCCTCCTGGCAGCTTCGGTATTAGCTGCAGTCAACATTGTAAATGTTTGAACGGAGGTGAATGTAGACGAAATGATGGAGTATGCCGCTGCAAACCTGGATGGACGGGAACACAATGTACAGAGCGTAAGTTTGTTTATTGTCAAAAATATCTAGTGGATTTCAATTATAACGACAATGAAGGGACCGGTACAATGCCGACGCTCTATTTAGAAGTCGTTGCAAACGACTGTAATATTATATTCCTGATGTATTTCATTAAACCAATAATTGAATGTAGTTAGTATAATGGTAATTATATTTGTATAATTCTATACACGTCAGTTTCACACACAAGTAATGGTAGTAATGAAACAACGGTATTATATCAGCTAGCTACAGTCAAAACTCAAAACTCAAATAAATATGTAATACTGGCGTCGCACGAGCAAATGGGTGTATTTGACATATTTATCTTGAAAATATTTTTTCATTTGGTAATTTTCTTGTCCCCTACATTTTTAGTTTTTTTGTGTAAACTATTTTAACACATCATTCATGGGCAAAATTTATATTGCTACAACCGCTTCTACAAATAAATTATTTTGGGATTTAATACGATGAGCTAAACATATTTGACATGTTTTAGATTCTTTATATTTGATATTGTGGTTTTCTCGTTTTTCTTTTTTGACATTTTTAGGGTTCCGTATATACAATATACGGATACCCTTATAATATCACTCCGGATTTCTGCCTCTGTCACATCACAGCAATTTTCTCCTAAACTACTGGGCGGAAGAGGTTGGAATTTGGTATCAATGTATAGTTTGGTGACCCGATCAGGAGTACATATCGTAACAGAAGAAATTTTCATTTTAGGGGTACTTCTGGGGGGAAAAAATCGACCGTTCCCCCCCCTGATATCCGAAACTACTGAGCCTAAATTTTTGAAAAAATAGGAAATATAGAGCCCGAACTTTACAGGAAAATTAGGAGACACCATTAATATTAATTTTGGAGGGCAAATTATAGAATTAAATGAAAATTGTAAAAAAATTTCAAACGCATCATGTAATACATCAAAAGAAAGGTCTCATTCTGAGGAACACAAATATATTTTTTTCATATTTAAAAAATATATAAATTAAAAAATTAATTAGAAAGATATTAACGAAAATATACCAAAATTTACCCATTCCCCCCACCCCTTATCTCCTAAACTATAAAACGTAAAGTTTTGAAAAAAAATAGAGGTATAGGGTCTGACCTGAAGTTTACTGAAAAAATAAGGAGAAACCTCTACTTTTAATTTTGGGGGCAAATTACAGAATTAAATGGAAAATATAAAATTAGAATTGTTTGTAACCAATCATTTTATATATCAAATGAAAGGGCTCATTATGACAAAAACAACTATATTTTTTTCATATTTTTAAAATAAATTAATTAAAAGATATTAACAAAAAAATAAAAAAATTTACCCATCCCCCCCCTGAGACATGTGTTACGTCGCTATAAGTCGTTATAAATGAAATCTACTTTTTATATTAAAAAACTTCAGATTTTTATGTATTTACATGATTCATTTACTTTGTTTAACCATATTTTTTGATTTCAGTATGCCCTGAAGGATATTATGGTGATCACTGTATGACACCATGTGAATGTAAAAACGACAATTTCATATGTCACCCAGCAGACGGTTGCATATGCAAACATGGCTTCACGGGAGACAATTGCGAAGAATCAAATATTTTACGGATTCAACAGGAACTTGATCCACAAGACGGTGGCTATGGTGTTATTGTAGCTGTTGTTATGGTTTCTATTATTTTTATTGCCATAGTTGTATTAGTCATTTTCTACTATAGACGACGAGTATCCAACTTGAAGACGGAAATAGCTCATGTCCAGTATATTTCCGATTCGGCAGCTTTTCCACCAGGTAATTAAATATTTAACCAATATGGGAAAAATATGTTTATTAGACAAGTTGCCAGTAACATTTACTTAGTTACCATATATTAATAAAAGGCATATTTAATGAGTTCATTTTCAATCGATTTATAACAAGTTTCAGTTGTCCAAATTGGCACAAACTTCTACTCCAATTTGGCAAAAATAGGTTTTCAAATAGGATCATCAATTAGTTTTTATGTCTATTTGACATTTTTCGATCTTCTAATATTTTCAACATTGTCTCCAACATATTACAAACTCCGTGGCTTATAAAACAATTAATTTATACACTCAGAATTCACAATCACTACTAGACTAACACTTACACTAATATTTCAACGATGAGTCAAACGTACATCAGCTGTTCCACTACTGCCCTGCTCCTGCTGTGTGGCCGCATTTATACCCTGTCCCCGTTACTCTCGATTGTTTTTGTACCCTTGTCTATCTAAAGTATGTGATGACTAGCTC
Organism: Octodonta nipae; assembly: GCA_034190945.1. NCBI lineage: Eukaryota > Metazoa > Arthropoda > Insecta > Coleoptera > Chrysomelidae > Octodonta > Octodonta nipae. Next base: position 95,842,285 of record CM067222.1, read on the forward strand.
CCGTAAGGAATGACACTTTCGGTAAAAGACGACTAGAACAAACCGTTCTTACTAAACATTGTGTTTATTGGTTTTTATTACGGTGAACAATTTCGAGAGAATTCCGTTATTAGTACCGTCATTGAAACAGTGCAACAATATAGATTTCAAGGTCTATAAACTTTTTATCCACATTTTTAGTTTATGTAAGAGTTATAGTTCTCTGTTTATACTTTCATTGAAAGAAATTTTAAATGTATTTTTAGGGTTCATTACATTTACGTTAAGTATAAATAATTGATGATATCTTCTTTATCCACTATCTCAAATGATCTATCGTAAATGAACTTCTTTTCCCTGCTTTAATTCTATAAAATTAAAGATGAAAACTAAATTTGAGAATGATTATATGAAATGTTTAACACAATCAATATTGCTTACTTGCCAGATCATGTGGACAACCCTGTTTACCTGTTCCAAAATGGAGGAAAACGAGATAACGAGCAACTATTGAACAACACAACTAAAATTCATAACAATTTGCACAAGGCAAACAATACAAATATGGAGAAAGCTCGTCTAGGACCCCCATGCTGTTCTACTGATGACGAAGATCTGGCTAAGGGTGAGTTTAGATATCAAGATTTAATTTAAAATATATCTTTACAAGTTTAATTTTAAGTATCAAGCTTCTGTTATTCTTGGAGATTCCCCTTTATTTACGGAATCTACAATTTCTCTTTAATGAAATTATTCCATTTGTTTACCCACTGTTTTGTATACATTTACATGTAGCTAAGTTAAATAACTCCGTCATGACTTTTTGATAAAAGATATTAGTGATTTATTAAGCCATTCTTTAAATTAAATTATTAATTGTAGATGATTCCCAAGGTAGCTCCAAGAAAGCTGCATTTAGGATAGTGTGTTGTAGTAAATTTCAGAAGTCAAAGTACTAAACAAATTGACTAAAATCTTTTTTTGTTTCTATCATGATCAATGAATATTACCTGGTGAACAAAGGTTTGTTTGTTTCTTTGGAGCATGTTTCTCACATCTGAAAAATGATTTTTCTTACTAGTCTAGGGAATCTAAGTTGTGTAAATGTGAATTGTTCTTCGTACTCGAATGTCTGAGACTACCCCATTTTATAGGTACTGTTCATTTATTAGTACTTCCATCACTATTGTCCTAAAATTAAGCAAATTAAGCTCAGTCAAGGCATATGCAAATGCTATGGACACATGTGTAAAGTATCTATACTTTTCGGATTAATAATAGAGGGAACATAAAATTTGACAGTGGGTGTCCAAACTCCCCAAGTCGTTTCCTTGACAATCAGGATCCGTCACACCAGATTCAGATTAAATTCATTATTTCTGGATTGACCTGGTCATTTGCAACAAGTTGTAAATTGCTTCTTTCATACTAAGTGCTGCAGTTTGATTAATTCACTTTATATATATCCAAGGTTCCATCTTGAGTTCATTGGTAGAGGTCCTTGGACTTTGAAGGTATGCAATAAAACTCATATGATTCATGGGTCAATCGCGCACAGTGTTCATTCAGTGTATTGATCTTCTCAACTTGTTTCTCTACTTTATTTAACACATGAGCTCTTATTCATGATATCTATTCCCCTATCATAATTCTTCTAATATTTCTACTTTTCTTTTTTCTAAGCGTTTCGTTTTTCGTCGGTTTCACATTCGCAAATCAAGCTTTGTAGGTCTACTCATCATTTAAAATTTACAACTTTAATAAATCCAAAAACTACTAAAAAAGCAACTTAATCCGAAAGAAAGAAATATATTTTAACAATTATACAGGGTGGACCAAGCTGGGGTGGACAATTGTGAGTAAACGGAATTTAGGAAAAATATGATAGTTCCGAGAGTCAAACACGTTATAATTTAAAATTGTAGCCATAATACAGGACAGTCCAAATTTTTTTAAATGCGTATATATTGTTCCAATTGTTTCTCCTATTCATTACGGTCGTTTTGATGTCGCGTTTATTGGATCTAAAACTCATAATAAGAAAGCTTAAAATTGAAAAAATATATATAATTGAGCCGTTTTTGAAAATAACTTAAAATTTCTTTAAGATTATTTACTGGTAGACAGGGTGGTCAAGTTTTAGAAATACAACCTGCAATAATTTTTTTAAAATGCAACATCTTGTATATTTTACTTTTATATTATATTACTTGTTGTTACAAAATACCAACATGATGTCTATGAGGAAGACTCACGGAACGTCAACCGCATGGTGGCGCCACTGCATATAAGGGTACAATGGCCGCCACATATACAATATTTTTATCTTAGAACATAAAATATTCAAAGATTCTTATGCATGGCGGCCATTATACCCTTATATGCAGTGGCGCCACCATGCGGTTGATATTCCGTAAATCTCCCTCATATGGTTACCAGTTTTTCAGAAAATTAGCAGTGAACACAAAGTTTCTTTATTCTAATACTGAAAATGCTTTGTTTATTATTCAATATCTGATATTAGGTGACCATGACAACATCCAAAATAAAACAAAGATTGATTGACTTGTCAAACCTGACACATAATCCATTATTTAAGTTAAATGTAAGTGAGCAAACCTGAGAGTTTAACATGTTTATTAGAGATATTTCAATAAATAAAAATGTATACTCTCTTCGAGGTGTCATTCTCTTGAAAATCCTAGATGTCGGTCTTACATCTCGCGTCTTCAAATAAAAATGTATTGTTTAAAGTAGTTAATAAATCAGTCACAAACAAAAATAATGAATTAACGAATGAATAATTATTGACATTGTAAAAAAGTAATTAAGCAAAAACAGATCATGTTTTAAAATTATTAAGATAGGTATGTACTTATTTTTAAACCTAATTAATGTAAAAAAAGAAAGTGCTAAACTACCATTTTGCCAATGGCATCTTTCAAGTTTGCTTTAAAGTCTATTCTGACATTTTGTAAAAGCCGACCGTAATTTGTTCTTCATGTGTGTGTGTGGTTTGCACCTCTTTATAGACTTCATCTTTAACATGCTCCATAGAAAAAATCAAGAGGTGGTATGTCGGGTGCTCTGGCTGGACAATTAACGGGTCCACCTCACCCACTTCTTTCAATTAACGAGAAATTGTCTTACATTTAGTTCATCACGATTTTCTCAGATCACACTGTGTTTTTGCTATAATTTTAAAACATAGGGTGTTTGACTATCGATACTATTAATATATTTTTATCGAAAATCCTCACCGTTTGCTCACAATCTTCCACCAAATCTTAATAATAAATTAAGTTTTTAATAACTACGTCGGTCTATTTGTGTATGTACTAAGTATTCTGCAACGACTTCAAAATTAGTATTTAATTATTGAAAAAATATAATTACTTATATTGTATTTTTTAAATGTATTATTCATAAATTTTTTGGGTGCAAAAAATCTAGGCGTCAACCTTAACTGTAAATTGTTTTTAGATATTACATGTTCAAATTTATGAAATCATATTGACATTTCAGGACTGTATGATTCAGGTGTGGACGAGCTAAGACGATTGAAGAACAAAGATGCCGACGCAACAAATCCGAACATATATCACAGCACTGACAAACTCGATCACGTATATGACGAAATCAAACCGAAGGATTTGGGTAAGTCATCACCTTTTCTTTTGAAAAAGTGTTATGGAAATTATTTAATATTCATATTTAGGAAAATACTTCAAAAAGTAGATTAATGGGTGAGTTTTTTGTCAGTTTTAAGTAACTAAATTGCTTTCAATTGTTTGCGTATTAATGAGTTTCTGTACTCCATTTGTTTTTGGCATATTATATTGTTAAGAATATCGCCATTGCTCTTTATTTGTTTTTGACACTGAGTAAGCATTACTTGGCACAGAATTTTTGCGCTCTATTTTTTCTGTTATAATTATCGTTTTTGGTATTAGAAAACAGTAACAAAATTTCATGCACATTTTATTTGTTTTTTACTAGAGGCATATTTGAATATTTTGGGTGTTATCATGGTGAGTTCATGAGCAACAATTAAGCATTTTATTCTTACTACTTGCTTTGATAAGGGGAAGTTACACATGGCCTATTTTCAGTTCCTGAAAAAAATTCAGTTCTTTGCGAATTCATAAATTCCAATTATAGCAGCCAACTGTATACTTTTATCTCTAAAATAGATTTGTGAGCGAAATAATGTAGTGGAACAAAAGATTCCATCTTAAAATTGGTCAAATCTATTCCGACTAGTGATTTTTATCCAATAACATAAGTTAAAAAATTGTGTTGCAAAACAAAAAAAGTAAGAAAAAATAAATTTAAATGAGCTTTTTCATAGAAAAGGTAAAAGATAAATGCATACTTTATGCATCTTCTAATTTTGTGTTAATACCTGCCTTCTTTTTCAACTTCACTTTTATGTGAATCCATCACATATTTAAATTAACATGTATCAAAATATTGTTTAATAATTTTCTTTAAGAAGCCCTGTTATCTTCATGAATCATTTTCACTTAATTTTGGAATACCATATAAATAAACAATGCAGATTACTTTAGTTTCACTGAGTAAACTTATTAGATTTTGTCTTGACATGTTCGAAAACTTTATTTCTTTCAATATTTAGGATTTTTAGCCACACTATTTATTCATTCTATTTAAATATATTTATTATTACAATCAATTAAATTTCTTTAGTAAGTTGATTTAGGGTTTTTTATTTTCTGAGGCATATTTGTGGATCTTTTAGTTTCTTTTTATGTTTTGATTGGGAAATAACAACACACATGAGAAAAAAATTGAAAGGTAGATAGTTTTGACATTTTTACTTGACATAACTAAAGAAATGTGTTGTTTTATAGATATAGAGATAGGGCCAAAAGTTCCAAGCTGCTTTCAAAAACTTAAAAAAATTATATTTGGGGTTTCTAGGGGCGTCTTCTGTTGATTCAGTAACCTGATTAACAGCATAAGGGAAAATCTGGAAAAAACCTTATGAACTATCTTCATATAGGGTTGTTAAAAAAAGATCAAGCAATCAATTAGATCCTTTAAATACTTACAGATTCCCCTTTTGAATTATTTAAAATGTGATCTAATTCATTGCATTTAGTAAGAAAATTCATTTTCGGATTCAGATACGTGGTTTACTCAAAAAAAGACATATTGTTATTGCCTGGCTTTACTATGAAATAATCCCAATAACCCTTGTTGTTGTAGAGGAATGTATAAACTTCATTTAATTTTTTGTTTGTTCAAAACTGATAATTTTTATATTATATGAGTTATAGAGCTTTGAAGAAAAATCACAAAAGACCCTTTGAAAAATCGAAAATTTGTGAACATGCTTGGGACCTAGGCCTTAAAATACAATTTGACAATTCAACTATACTTTACAGAGAACAACATACCACAAAACGAAAAGTAAAAGAGTCTGCCTTAATTCTTTTGAATGAAGACGATTGTATTGCCTCTACTTCTGTAGAATTCAATCGTATCTGTTTACCGACAATTAAGGAAGAAATTATTAATGGTCATCTCCTTTTGAACAACCCAGTATCGGGATAGTTCATAAGGTTTTTCCTACGACGTTAATGGAATCACTGAAATAGCAGAATTCTTTGATCGCATTTTTGGCGAATGCGCTATCTTATAACAAAGTCATACCTAGGAACGCCACTTATAAATTCTAAAGACAACTTTTTCAAATTCTTCCAACTTGAAAGCTGTTTAACTTAATACATGATCTTTAGAATTTTTTGTGCTACCTGTATATTTAAAAACAACAAAATTTTTAATATGTAAACTTAAATGTCATAAATCAAACTTCCTATTTGCAATTTACAATTTCAATACATAATTTAAAGCCATTGACAACGAAGTCAGAATCGACTTTGAAACGTTTGGTATTTTCTTTCAATATACAGCTCTTCGTTTCAATTGTGGTGTTATTCCCAAGAAAACATAAAAATAATCAAGAACATGTCACAAATAACATTTAGAAGACAGGACCTTTTTTGTTCAAAATGACCCAAAAAAATACAAAAAGCTGTTTTTGACAAAAAAATGTTAGTTTTCTGAATTTTTATCAAAGATTTGTTGAAATAATTTCTCGACTAGGTTACTGTCAGGCAACCTCCGGACTTGTTTTTAGGAGACCTTTTTGCATAAGAATCAGCAAAAAAAAGACCATCGGAATAATTTTGCTTATATTTTAATACTCTTGTTATGATTACAACAGACTAGATGTATATACTTCAAAATTTCAAATTGCCCTAGTAGCAGCATGTGTATTTACATTTCAAATTGTAAAATGATTAGTGATAATAATTATTGTTTTTATTTTTTATAGATGAATATGATCACCTTGATTATACCAGACCCGAAACCGCACTCAAGCCACAATATCAAAGAATGGCCAGTCCATTCGGTTCACGAGATTTGATGAAGGATGACAGATCAGAAAGTGGGAGTGGAATTTAAATTTGTCGATTGACAAATTGTATTTCCAATGAATTTAAGTATTATCGGTGCTCAACATATCAAAATTAATTGACAAATCAAATATTATCTTAAAAGGGTATTATGAACAAAAGTATTTTTATATAAATAATTATAGGAATTTGAAATGGCATACGCTTTCAACAACTTCCTTATAATTTGGAGAAGATAAAAGAGAAATTATTGAGAAGTTGTTGGAAGTTTTTATTGACATACATTTTAGACTTCTTTAAATCTTTTAATAGAGTTTTAGCTATTTAATTATTACTCAAAAATGTGCAATCACATTGAATTGCTCACTGAATAATTCCTTTTAACAAATGTGAACCTGATTTATGTGTTTTTTTTTGTAAATATTAATAGTTATAGGGAAACTAATTTAATATACAGTGTGGTTTTTTATGCAGTAAATTGTAGGAAGTCATTTAACGAGTGATTCCATTTTTTGCAATTTTCATATATTTTTTTGCCTACAAGTTTGAATAGTATATAGCATAAAGGGTATTCTAATCGAAAATCTTTATTTCTTTTTAATTTAATTTGTAATTGAACAATGGGTACCCATATTTTCTTGAATTTTGCAATACCGAGCTTAAAACGCGACTATTTCGAGAATTAAAAATTGCGGGTTGACTTATTTGCAAAAACAAATTTAAATATTACGACAGTAAGTTATCTCATAAATGATTTTTTTACATATTACATGTTAATTTTAACAAAATCTCAGTTAACTTGAATGAACTCCATACTTGTTATATTTGACCCCATTAGTATCGCAGGGGAAACAATTAACCAACTTCTTGTTTGCAGGACATTTGGTAACTAATCTTATACCCTAATAACTGTTAGTGATGTGGCGTTATTAACATAGCTGCTATTAAACAACTATTATTTACTCGATAACAATAGCAACTGTTATTGCCGACTAAAAATAACAGATAACAGATATAAGTTTATTACAGCTTAGCGCTAATCAAACAATAACGTAAACAGTTCTAACCTCAACTGCCTTTTCGAATAGCAATAACAGATCGACCGAAAACTAAACGACTGAAAAAACAGTTGTTCTGTTTCGACCGATAACGCACACAGCAGTTTTCATACACAACGTTTCTGTTCGCAGTTGTTGAAAATAAAACGTAGGCTGAATACCAAAAGCTGTTAACTGATTCGTACTGAACGCGCTGAACGGCCAAGCAGAAAAACATTATTGAAAAATTTAACAGGAGTTTGTCTGATCTTGCAAACGTAATAATAGCGTTCAGATATACTTTCGTTCATCGTTGTCATTGCTGAAATCTTGACAATGTAATTATAAATGAGCGAATTTTAAATATATTATATGTATTAGAAATTATATTAAGGGTTTATATTTTATTATTATTATAATGGTTTATGTTCTTAAAAAAATATATTTAAATTGTTTCTAGAATATTAACATATAGTGAATTAGTTCTGTACATTAATTCACGAATATTAACATAAGCCACAAATAAGACTATTCTTTATATTGACCACGGTATGAGAATGATGTACCAATCTTTAATTAAAAAATAGTGCGAAGTAAGTAGGTAATCACAAATGTTTTAAAATCATCATTTCTTTGTTGATTGTTTCAGTCTCCACTTGATGAAATTTCATTGTTAAAATTACTTAAAAACAACAAACACCTGGTTAAATTTTCACTTTTTTATTTATTTTTAATTTGATATGTTTTGCCAAGTCTGGCTTCATTAGAAATTGGAAATACAAGGAATGCCAAATTTATATTTCTTAGAAAGAAAGTACAGATAGGGTAATAAAATAATTAAAGGAGTCGTCTTAATTCTGGGGATTTCTGAGGAAGTGGGTGTGGTGTAGCTCAGGTAAATAATACATTTATAAAACATTGTTGACAACAGATGTGAATAATATAATATTATTTAAAACTGGTTGTTCAGATGTATGATCTGTGGTTCAGATTAAGTAAGGGAGATGAATTGGTATCAGTTTGAACATTCAAGGGTTCGGAGAATTTTGTTTTTGTTCGTTTCCAGGGATTCATGAAGGTATAATTTTTTACTTTTGTTTTGTAATTCTAAATTTTGGGATATATTTTAAGGTATATGGTTTTCAGTGTTCAGAAAATGTAATTTATTCAGCTCTCATTTTCAAAAGCATTAGAGTGTTCACGCCATCTTGAATTGAACGATCTTCCAGTGTGACCAATATAGAAATTGGGGCAACTCCCACAGTTCAACCTGGTGACACACGAGTTAGAATTTGTCACTCTTATCTTTTTTGTTTTTTATATGTCTAGGTAAATTATTGTTTGTTATCAAGGCTATATATATATTCCTGTTCTGTAAAACAGATTCCGTAGAATGTGAGAGTATGTTATAATTTAGGTATGGGATTGGGATATATTTCTTTGTACTTTAACAGTAGATAACCACCCCTTCTATGACGTAAATTTTCCAGTTTTTGAGAAAAGCCTATTGCAAGACAATGACTTAGCAACAGTGCCAAACAATCTCTTCCCATAATTCCTTCAATTTGGATAGTTAGATATATTCATTAATATAATTGAGAATTACGCCAGGATTAAATATATAATATTTCCATAACAGCACTACCAAGCATAAAAAATAAAACGTCAGAAGATTGTTTGGTGTATTTTAATTTTTGGTTCTGAATTTGCAGTTTAATATTATTCTTAAACATACAAAATTACAGGAATAATAAGTCTTACAAATATATTCTATATCGTACTAAATGCGAAGATCTCTATCATATTAGTAGCCAACCGAGATGAATTTTGCATATTTTAGTTTCTTACCAAGAGATGGCGACAGCAATTTTCAGCGTAAACAATATAACTGTTATCTGTTATTTTCAGTTGTTATTTGCAAATAGCAATAACAATAGCAACTGTTATTTAAATTTATCAGTTTTGCCCATCTCTAATAACTGTTATCAAGTTAAAAAATGTTTTTAGTTTTTTACAACAAAATATTGCGTATACGCTATGTTGAATATCTAGCATAGGATACTTCAAAATACCTTGTTTGAAGATTTATCTGGTACTTGGCATACATATACATACAGTATTGGCTTTTATTACAGCTTGTACTTGTTTTGGCATGGAATCGGTTAGTTTTTTTACAATTTTCTTTGATTTTGTCATCATGAAACCACATCTGAATGACACCCTCAATCATCTTACTTTTTGTTGTACCATCCATTTTTACCAATCTGGTCTTGCATGTACACCACAAATTCTCAATAGAATTAATGTCTGGTAAATTTCCAGGCTAGTCTAGCAAGGTAATTTTATTGTCCTTGAAATATTTCACCATGTTCTTTGAAACATGACACGGCGCTGAATCCTGCTGAAAGATGGGTTTGCCAACCGCTTGAACTTTTTTCAGTTCTCTGGACAAACGCATGTCTAACATTTCTTAATATTTGTCACTGTTCATCATGCCTGCAATGGGTATAAGTTTTCATATTCCCTGAGATGAAAAACGGCCCCAAAACAAATTTTTGAGTGGATGTTTTACTGTTTGTATTAAATGAGCTGCAGTCAATTTTTCGTCTTTCCGAACGAACTTTTATCGGTACCCGTGGACCGAAATGTGTATCTCATCTAAGAACAAGACATTTCTCCAGGATTCTTCTGTAAAATGAGCATATTTTTTTGCCTAAATCAACCTTTTTTCATCATAGCCTCCGTTAGAAGCGTTTCTTTTAAAGTGTCACAGCTTTTCTGCCACCCGCCAAAAGACGTCTACGAATTGTAGAGTCGTAAATTTTTACTCCAGACTGCTAAATCTTGCTGAAAGTCAAAACTTGTTTCATGGGACTCAGCTTACTATTGCTCAAAAGAACCAAGTCATCCTGGGAAGTTGTCTTTCGAATACTTCCACATTTTCCTTTTCTCTGAACATCAACTGATCCAGTCTCCCTTTTTTGTTGTACTATTTTATTTAGAACTCCCAACCTTACAGAACACTCTCTAGAGTCTCTAGCAATGTCCATTTATACTTCCACTTGTCTTTGGTGTAATACCCTTGATGCCACATACAAAGAAACTAAATAAAATGTACCACTTCCCCTAAAACCACAAAACACGTCTGGCTTTATCCGTTAAGCGACTGACATTAGCAACAACTTGATGTAGATTAATAGGTTATGGGATATGTCAAAAAGATCTGTCAGAACTGTCACAGCAGTGTTGCCAACTTCAAATAATACAGAAATTATCCGTGTTCGCATTAATTAGCAGAACACTGAAGTGTAGCTTTTCCATTTTCTACATCATTTTTCATTTTACTCCTGTATTATTACATAACTGGGATTTTCAAAACGAATTTCCATTGCTAATGAGCTTTCAGATGGTCATCCATTATGTATTTGAAAGAATATTTACTTGGTCTCGCTGTATCTTCATCTTGAATGTCATCTCAGATCGGTAACTATCCATTTTCATGGAGTGGCTGCTATGTAGGACTTAAAATCTGTGACATTTTTTGTTTTCTAAATGCTATATTTTCCAAGAATTCGCAATAAATAACACTGCCAATCAAATTTGTAAAAAGAATCCACCCCTACTTTTTCAGTTTCACGTTGATTTTTTAGTTACATCATTGCTACGTAGTGCAAAGAGTATCAAAGATATAATGAAAACAAAAGACTGTCAGACTTCAGGCTCAGGATGACTTTTAATCAATACATTTAGAACTATATAATTCAAAAGATTTTCAAAACTTAAAAATTTTCGCCTGTCTTTTAACTGCCATCATCATCAGATGTAATTTCTGCTTGTTGTTTAATTCAAGAAATTATGTTTTTTTTAAGTAGGCATGTATTTAGTATACCCTTTAAATCAATATACAGACAAAATTAATGTATTGCGAACCTGAGAAAGTCGTAAGTCGAATTTACAATATTCCGAATTACGATTTCGAAGTTTTTATTGAATCGTTGTTAGTGAAACCTTAACTGCACATCAAGCATGGTACAAAAACTCATGAAATATTACATTTTTGTGAAACAATGAAACGTTATTTTATAAACTAGCTGTCGCCCAGTGGTCGAAATTCAACCAATTGTGTCAATATTTCTGGCAGGTTAAATAACCTGAAAATTTTATCGCGACATTCTATCCTAGGAAGAACAGCAATTACAGGGAAAGGATCCAGATTAGGAACCTCTGTGTGATAGTTTCCTCGAAAATCCTAGATGTCGGTCTTACATCTCGCTTCTACAAATAAGTAACGAAATTCAAGTTTTTTTCAGATATAATTCATAGAACTTTATGTCTGTTCAAATTCGTAATTCTTAATTTAATATGACAACAACGCAACCGCTAATGGGCTACCATACATATTTATTTTTTCTAACCTGTCTGTATAGCTATAATTGCACTCAATTCTCAAACATTTATTAAAATCCTCATTATAATAATTCCATCTCATTATATATTTCCACCACCCTGTATATGCAACTGCTCATGGACCACGCATAATATTTTTTAACATTTTTGAACCACCCGGTAAACCATTCTGTATATGCCACTGCCTATGAGCCACGGTATTTACTCTTTTTGTTTATGAAATTTTTGACTATCTTCTGTAACTATAAATCATTTCCGTTTCTAACATTTTTTATCATCATCCTGTATATCTATAATTCCTCTCACCCTATATTTCATCTTCCCTATATATACAACTGCTTATGGGTTACAAAATGTTGCATTTCCATTTCCGCCACCCTGTATATGCATCTCTGTATTTTGCACCACCCTGTATAACCGTAATTCTACTACACCTTCTATTCCAAGAGCCCTGTAAATTCAACCGCTAATGGGCTTCCCTATATAATTATTTTATTAGTTATAATTGCACTCTACTCTATATTTTAAACACCCTATATATGCAACTGCTCATGTGCCACCCACGAAAAAAATTATTTTGAACATATCTGAAATCGCCCTGTATAATTATAATATACAACGATTACTTTACCACTAAACAATAACAACTCTTTCATGCCACTTCCAGTAGTACATGCTCTAAGTATAAACAGCATTGGTCCCTCTATATATAATTACTCAATTTTTTGGGTCTGGCGGTGGCGGAACGCGACACATTTAGTTGTTGGCGTTGACATTATGACGTAAATAATGAATTTTTATTATATTTTATTTAATGAATGAACCATAGAACCATTATTATAAATTAATATTAGCATTCTGCACTGAAGGTCGTCAGTAGCTACTTAACAAAACAAAAATGAAGAAAATCAGTTGAGAGACAGACGAGAAAATGGTACCTAATCGTTTTGTCTTAGCCTATTTATATATAGATATAGATTAGTGAATTGTTATTCGATTTTTGGGACATTCATGACTGCAAGAATGTACATACTCAACTCTTGAGGTTCGGAATCCAAATGTATCAATTAACTTGAAAAATTTCTGTACTTACATAAAACTTTTGATCTGGATTCTTCTGTAAATGCACAAACTTCAATTCTATTTGGTCACTTAAGTAATTGCTGTCATCAGGATTGTTTAAAAAAATTAACGTCATAAATGAATAGAAATGGTGGATTTTAGGGCATACATACATCTTTGTAAGTAAAAGTCGATTATTTTAGTAATAGCTTTTATACCATGCTAGTATTGTCCGCAATTGGAATTTTACTGGTAACTGCCGTCAAATTTCGAACATTAGATTAAGCTACTTGTTCATAGAGGGCGCCACTCGAATTTTATTAATAATTTTTGTTAAAATTATTTATTTTAAAAGAAATAAATAAAGATTCTTTATATATTCTGCACTGAAGGTCGTCAGTAGCTACTAAACAAAACAAAAATGAAGAAAATCGGTTGAGAGACAGAGGAGAAAATGGTACCTAATCGTTTTGTCTTAGCCTATTTATATATAAATTAACCACTATCATAGAGGTATTATACTGTAAAGCACGTGAAGTAGCGAAATTCATGTAAAAGCAATAGAAAGAGAGCGAATAAGCGGGTCGTTCCTGATTGGTCAGTGTCAGTGGTGACGCCTACTATTGGTTGGGTAGAGACATAGTAAGCGCACCCTGATATTGTCTTTCTCTTTCTATTGATATTACACTGCCACTTACAGTAACGCCTATACCTAATTCACTCTACAGTATAATACCTCTATGACCACTATGTTATAAAATAAATATTCTATCAAAATTTTTAAAGTTAAAAGGCAGAATATTGAAACAAACGACGAGAATCCGCAAACATTATACATGCGTTTTAAGTATATAGCGACTTCGATACTTTTAAACTTCGTTTGAAATTAAATTTCCTGACATGATAACAAGTGATTATTCTGTATATTTTTGTGCCACCGATGTTCAGAAAAACACGTATTTGATAATATTTCCGTCTGCAAATTTAAATTGTACCTATAATTTACTTTTGGCAATCGCCTGGGAACGTCTTCGGTATGAGTTTTTGGAAATTTGCCATACTCTCTCTTTCTCTTGTTTGTAGGTGGTTGGGTTGGTATAGAACAAATGAACAAATCTTGGAATCAGTTGTTAAATGAATAATATAATATATTAGATTTTGTTTTTAAATAATTATGAGCGCATGCTATTGAACAAACAGCTCTATTTTTTATTTGATATTATTGAAGAAAATTTACAAATGAATGTATTATTCGAAAAATCTCTTTTTTATAATTATAACGAATTTTATGTAGGAAGTGACGTAAATTATATTAATTCTGTGATAAGATTTTATTAATATGTATGAGGAGTAAATAATATAAATAATTATAATATAATGTTTTATTTCAACTAATTCTAAATTATGGCCATAAACAAATGGGTGTATATACCGGAACATTACTTAATTGATCTCCAAAAAAACTGCTACACAAAAGTTGGAGGAAGCGTATTCGCCTGGAAATGCCCTGCATTCAAAGCCATAGAGAAGTTCCCGATTACTTAGGTAAATTTCCTACGAGATCGCCACCCTGACACACCTAAAGCTTGTCCCTGGATCCGCCCCTGATGCATAATCCAGCAGGGATCCAAGAAAATCAAGCAATACTTCGTTTACTTACTGACCAACAATGGAAGTTTGTAAGGTTTGTGATAAGCTGTATTAGAATGTTTTTCTAAACATATTGTAATGTTTTTATTTTGTCAATCGGGTTCTTGGATTTATTTAAAAACACAGTCCAACTCACTCCAATTTATTTCCACTTATTTTATGTACACACAACTATTTACAATTTATCTTGAACACCTGTGTTTACTAAACCGCGAGTGAATACTGAATGAATACTTCCATCATCTCTCCGTACTTATAAATTTCTTCTCGGAATTCTCCAGAAGGTCAAAGAGCCGCCGAGAAATTTCCTTCAGGTGTTCTCGAAGATTCGAGGAAATTCGATAAAGTTGTGTTAGCGCCGGCACCGGGTAGGCTGACCAACATTTCGGATTCTCTGAAATATCGGATGAATGCCGATTCCAGGAATTATCGGATGAATTCCTGTCACAATATCTTTTAATTTTTGAGAATATTTGAGTGACTCAGTCTTTATCAGTTAATACATTAGACTGAACACTTTTCTCGAGAATTATAATTTACTAATCCCCTGCCAACACGGCTTTCGGGCAAATAAATCTACACATAGTGCATTATCAGATCTGTGCAATTTTATCTATAACTCATTGAACAATAAAATATTAAATATAACTTGCTTCTTCGATTTATCACGTGCATTTGACTCCATAGATCATTACTTGTTACTAGATAAACTTGATAGAATTGGCGTCAGAGGCTCAGCAAATGAATGGATTCGATCATACATCACAAACCGTGAACAAGCTGTTCAAGTAGGCGAAACTAGATCCAATTTCAAGACAGTCCATATGGGGGTGCCACAAGGCTCAATATTGGGCCCTGTTCTATTTCTTATATTTATTAATGATGTTTCATTATCATGTCTTAAAATTCTCCATGCTGATGACACAAATTTTGGCATATTTGGAAAAAGTTATTCTGAGCTTGTCAGAAATGCTAATGTAGCCACTCGGGAATTTCATGACTATTGTAATTCACATAGTTTAACGGTAAATGTTAAAAAATCACAAATATTGTCATTCCTACCTAAAAACAACACAAATAATTTAAGTTATCTTGTCAGGTTAAATAGTGAATCTATTGAGCAGACAAATTTATGTAAGTTCTTAGGAATAATTGTTGATAATAAACTTACTTGGGAAAAACACATTGATTATGTAACAAATAAATTAAGTAAGACCTTTTTCTTAATGCGCCAATTAAAATTTACCGTAAGTTTCAATGTTCTTAAATTAGCATATTTCGACCTAGCGGAGTCGATTTTGTCATATGGCCTTATATTTTGGGACTCTTCAGCTCATATTAACAAAGTCTTCTCTACACAAAAAATATCTTACGATGTATAGCTGGTGTTCCCCCATTAACCAGCTGGAAGCAATTTTTCATTGAGTTTAATATTCTGACGGTCCATTCATTATATATTTACCTATTAATAATGAATATTAAAAAGCAAGTATCACTTACTACAAATGATCAAATACACAGTTATTCAACTCGAAGCAGCAATGAACTACGTCAGCCATTCTCTAGGCTATCAGTTGGGCAAAATTCCCATATCTATAGGGGGACTATAAGTTTTAACAAATATACGCGAGCTAGAGGGAATGAGAAAAGTATAGTGAAGTTTGGAAAGGAGCTCTATACATACCTGTCCAGAAAAGCATACTACTCGTATGATGAATTTTTGAAAGATGCTGAGTGACGCGGGTGGTGATTGTTTTGACAAGGCAAATAAATCATTTGTATTTGTAAGATTATTTCTTTTGTAAATGCAGTGATTTTAAATCTTGAATAAAGGAATATTTATTTATTTATTTATTTACAAGAAGAAAAAGTTTTAAAGTAATTTTTGGGTTACAACTTAAATCCTAAAACCATGTTTATTGTCAAATTCCACAAATCAATAAATCAACAGTTTACTATTGCCAAAATAAACATCTTCGAAAAATAATTCGAAACTATCGCTTACTAGACTGCTGGTTCCTTTGTGCTTGAACTATTTATCCTTTTTTCAAAAAAATGATTCTCTCGCATTTTTCATGCATAGCATCCCTCCAGTATTACGAAATTGCTCTACTAAAATATATTTTGACCGCAAAGTTTATATTTTATGTATTTTCAGTATAAAATAGAATGTAGAAAATATACAATTTATTTTTATAAATAAATAGTAAAAAACATCTTTAAATTTAATGATCTGAAAGGAAGAAAATAAACCTACACGTACACACGTAAATCTCGCCACAAACTTTTATATTATATAAATTGTGTAATGTAATAAATTGATGCGTTTGATTCAATTTAATGTTTATTTTCTTCTTTTTAGAGCATTAAAATAAAAGCTTGTTTTTTTAAATGTTTTTACTTGTACCTAACGAAACACAGTTCAGAGTTTGATTTTGGAGCTTTTCATCTCCTAGACAGGCCCTATTGACGCCCATCTCGCCAAATTACACAAACCATAGTCTGAAGTCAATCAAGGCGTATCTAGTACTTTAAAGATCAGTGCAAGATTTGACCCGAACAATTCCAACACAAAATCATAATCCACCACTCTAAAAACCCCGGGATAACAAAATTATAGACCGAACTCGAAGGTGTTAACGCAGACGTCAGTAATACCTATTCTTTTCAACAAACCCTTTAATTTGATACCCATATTTTAGGAATGGGTAAAAATAACTAGTCCGCCATCTTGAGCCGTCCGACATATTGGATTTAGAATGACGTTGAAGATAACTGCTTTAAAATTCAATTGCAAAATTTGACCCGAACAAACATTCAAACATTGCAAGTTAATAAAAAGCTTGTAAAATAGTTAAAAATTAATATTTACACTAAATTCCAAGGAATAACTGCTCACTCAAGTATTCACAAAGGTTTAAATAGCGTAAATATTTATTTTCTATGTAGTTATCATTTTTTGTAAAAGTGCGGGAAAAATAATTCTTAATCCGATCTGTGTTTTGTAAATTTTTCAAGTTTGTCAGACCTTTGCACACTTTTTACCTTTGTTTACATGTTCCTTCACATGATTGAAGTAGGCGGACCCTTTCAAGCTTAATAGATGTCAAGCAAATTTTCTATATTCTTTATACTGCTTGCAATTTTCATCGGTTCTCTTTATGTTAAACATTTTGTATTTTTTTAAGGTGTAAAGGGGCAGGGAAGAAGGCAGGGCTTTACGGGGTAAACAGGCTATTATCACGTCACTTGAGATCATGTGTTGTCATGTGGGCGAAATCTCACATACTGTCATGCCTTAGAAACACATTATTTTACACTCGGATCCAAGCGGGAGAGCTTCAAAGTTAGTAAATTTAATATTAAAACGAGTTAATCTTATCCCCAAGAGCCTAGAAGAAGGTCACTTCTGTGGGTTTAAACCCCAGAACGACTATTTTTAATGTAATAGTCCAAGAAATCTGAGTTTAATATATATATATATATATATATATTTATATATATATATATATATATATGAACCAAGCTAGATTCCGGGTGAGAACCGCGTCTGAATTTATTGAATACTCGACGTTTCGACTCCTGCTTTGGAGCCATTATCAAGAGACAAAAGTGAAAAAGAGTTTCAGAGTCTAGATCGAACTCGGGGTCTCAATCTGCCTACTCCCCAAGAGTCACTAGGTAACTGAACTGAGTTTGAGTCTGCTCTGCTTCTTTTATTTATAGGTAGCGCTGGGTTAGAAGAAGATGTCACGTGATGAGGCTGTGTTGTGATTGGTTGGGTATTGGTGGGCGTGTCTGCTTTGTTTAATCTGGCAATTACGGAGGTCCAAGCTGTGGGAAGGCGAGTACTGTCATCGCGTCTATTTAGACAGAGAGGTCTTTTTTCTATTTCGATGGCTTCGCGAATAGTGGATGCCCTAAGAGAATTGAGAATTGAGTCTCTTGATAATGGCTCCAAAGCAGGAGTCGAAACGTCGAGTATTCAATAAATTCAGACGCGGTTCTCCCCCGGAACCTAGCTTAGTTCATAATAATGACCGCGGAAGCCTCTCAGAACATATATATATATATATATATATATATATATATATATATATATATATATATATATATATATATATTCTCTCACTCAACACCGTGCTTATTTTTCTGTCTGTATTGAAATTAGTATCGATATTGTGTCTCCGTAGAATTCTTGCAATACTGTCCGTGGTACCCTTGACATACGGTAAATAAGCCTTGGTTATTGTTGTCTCATGCTCCTCGTCTGTTCGTCTCGGTTTTGACTTTAGGGCTCTTTGAATATTTCGGTCTGTAAATCCGTTTTGTCTCAGAGCTGTTTTTAAACTGTCCATTTCCTGTTTGATGTTGTCCTGTTCAGCTAGTCTTTGTGATCTGGTTACTAAAGTTTTGACGACGGCTTGTAGTTGGGCTGGGTGGTGATGAGAATTAGCAAGAAGGTATCTGTTGGTGTGAGTTGCTTTCCTATATACTGTATGGCCAAGGGTTCCATCTTCCTTCCTATTTATGAGAACATCAAGGAATGGCAGTTGGTTATTGGCTTCAACCTCCATGGTGAATTTTATTTTGTGATGGATGCCATTAAGGTGGTCTAAAAATGTGTTGAGGTGTTCCCTCCCATGAGGCCAAATCACAAAAGTATCATCCACATATCGCAACCATAAACTGGGTTTAAGAGTTGCTGTTCTTAGTGCCAACTCCTCAAAATTCTCCATAAAAAGGTTCGCTATAACTGGTGAGAGTGGCGATCCCATTGGAGCTCCTTCCACTTGTTTGTATCGTTGGTTCTCGTAAACAAAATAGGTGTTCATCAGGCAGTGCCTTGTTAAGTCTACAAGGTGTTGAGGTGGTTTGTATTTTTCCATTATGATATCCAAGTTTTCGTCGATAGGGATGTTGGTGAAAAGGGACACTACGTCAAAACTGACAAGACACTCAGGTTGTAAAACCGTTTTTCCAAGTATTTCGATAAAATGTGTCGAATTTTTGACATATGAGTACAAGTCAAGCACATAATCCATTATAATAAGATCACAAAACAAAGAAATTATTGCTTTATTTAAACTTTTAATAATTTCTACAGAAATGTAAATTATACTTTTCCTTACATATTATTTATAGGTGAAAATTTGCAATTTCAATTGCCATTTTCCAATTTGTTATCCTTTAGAAAACATTGCAAACGAAAAGAACTGTCTATTCTTTGATAATATCGTGTCAATGCACTTTCAGGTCTTGTATGATCTAGGTGATCATATTCATCTACAAAAATAAAAATATTAGTTATACCATGTACAACTAAATGAGGTGTGTAGATGCAAAAGAGACATTATCCACTTTTTAAATTGACTGATGACCATTCATTCATTTACCTTTCTCTCTCGGGACTTATGCGATTAAGTGGGAGAGGCAAAATTGTGACAATAAGTAGTATATTTGCGGTACATACAATTACAATTCGTTGGTGCATATTAAAAAAAAGACACTTGCAACCAAGTTTACTAAAAGAAATAAATTTATTACGTATGTGTATAAAATAATATTGCCTCCCCGAATTTCCCATTGATCAAAGATACAAAAAATAATTCAAGAGAATTGAGTTAAGTAAAACTGTCTCATATTGCTGTATTTCTAGAACATTTTCCTAAAGCACAATATTAAATAAACGATTTTCAAGAAAGTGTGATAACTTACCACTATCTTTCTGTATGATTTCCTCATACAAATGGTACAGTTTTTCAAAGCGGTGAATATTCTTTGCTGTTGTTGCATCAACATTCTCGTATTTCACTCTTCTTTGTCCATTCACACTTGAAACAGAAAATCCTTAAATTTGCCTGAAGTTAAATATGTTGTAAGTACATCTGATAATATTTATGCGACTTTTCAATTAAAACTATACAAATGTTTTTTTTTAAATGTATTTAATTGTTTTTATGATTTTGTAACATATATGCAAAAGTAGTAATGAAAGTAATGATTTAATATGGCAACAAAGACAAGACTAAGAAACGAGTATGCATAATATGCTATGTTAATAAGTTATTTTTAACTTTTTAAATCGACTTCAAATTAATAAAATTGAAAACAGTTACAAACACCATGTGCGATCAATAATTATTTTTATTAAAATTATTAAAAAAATTCGAATATTGTGTAGAAAGTTTATGTAAGTTTTTTCCTGGATCTGCGTTAGTAGAATGTAGAATACAACTATAAAACGTGAAATATTCAATTAGTATAGACAAATCGGCGAAGATATATTGGACGGCAAGATGTAGAAAATTATTTGAACTATCGAAACTGACTATGACGTTTAAAAAAATCTCACTAATTGACAATATACTCTCAGAGAACCTTCATCAGTTGCGCTTCCCACAGGCGAATGTCGGATGTCCCTCGAACACTTATTTCTGTATTTCATAGATATCTGTAAATTTGTAGAAGCGAGATGTAAATACGACACCTAGTACTTTCGGGGAAACTAGTACACAGAGGGAAGCGCACCTGATGAGCGTTCTCTGACCAGAAACAATATATACAGGATGGTTGAAATAAAAGGTGTTCCAATTTGAGGTTAATTTTAAGATTTAAAAAAAAAATACACAAATTATTTGAGAACGATCAAATCTTTTATTTCAAATGATAGTACAATTGTTTCAGTTTAGTAATGGAAAACAATATCTTGTAAGTGACCACCTGCTGCTGTACGACAAGCTTCTATCTAATCTTTTGCCAAAATTTTCGATAACTTTCTGGCATAACTGCGGTTCAATTACTTAAAAACAGTCAATAATGTTCTCCTTTAGGTCATCAATTGTTTGTGGATCGTTGACATAGACTTCAAATAACTCCATAGGAAAAAATCTAGAGGTGTTAGATCGCAAGATCTAGGGGCTAATTAATGTTTCCTCTTCAAGCAATTATTCGATTACCAACATTAAAATTGCTACATTTTTTTTAAATTCCACCCCACTAAGCAAGCATGGTAATAATTTCTATTAAACTTAATTAAAATTAATAAATACCACATAATAACAAAATAATTATCTCAAATTAAGTGCTACTTGTTTTGCTTTATAGAATTATAGATAAGGGAAAACAAAGAAGGTCATTGACATTCGACAAAAAACAATACAGCCTACATTTCCCAGTGATTTCATTTGTTTTGATGGAGCATTTCAAATGCACCATTATAAATGCCTGGGCCTTTTAACTGGTAAAAAATAATTATTTATGGATGCCACGCGGGACAAGGTGTATTTCAAATATAGCTGAGCTTCAAGTCATGTGGGAAATTAACAACAATAGATTTTCTTCCTTCAAATAATACTACAATCTTAATTATGAACAAATCATTACCTAAGAATAATTAAATGCTTTTTAAATTTGTAAATAAAGAGTTGTTTGATAAGCAATGTATCATTAATAATTAAATAAAAACACAGAAATAAAGTACAGGAAATCGACAACATATAACATAATAAAAGATTGATTGTTTCTGCTGCTGAATGACATGTTGCACCCTCTTGTTGGAACCACATATTCTGCACATCAATATGCTCCAATCATCCCACAAAAAGTTAGTAATCATCGTTCGATATCGATCATCAATCACAGTAACAGCATTTCAAGTGTCATGTCCAAAAAACTATGGACCAATTACTCCACCAGCCCAAAAACCACACCAAATGGATGCATCGGTCTTTCCATTATTTCTCGTGGATTTCACCCCAGATTCGACAATTGTGCTTGTTAACAAATCCACCCAATTCAAAATGTGCTTTATCGCTGAAGATGATTTTATTGAAAAAATTCACATTTTCAAGCTTCTGTTGTATGGCCCAATTAACGACGTATTCCAAAGGCTTTATTTCTTGCGTTATCTGAATCTTGTAAGCCTTTAAATGAAAATCTTTATGTAAAATTCTGAATAAAGTGGTTTTTGGGATGTGCACTATGACGAATTGATGTTTTGGTTGTTCAACAATACCAGCAGTAACAGCTGCAATATTTTCTTCTAAACGTCCACTATGATGATATGTTTTGCTTTTTTCATTTTTTACTGAACCAGTTTCCACAAATTTTTGCATAATTTTTCCAAAGGTAACATTTGACGGACAATTTTTTCTTCCATATTCTGTACGAAATTCTGCACAACTTTCACCATATATGAAATAATTTTTAATAATAAACACGCGTTGCTCAATCGTATATCTCTCCATTTTTAATAACCGGAATATTCCTACCCTTTAAACGGTGGAGTAGAATTATAGTTTTATAGTTATCAGGGTGTTAAAAAAATGTTATATAGTGTGGAACTTAACTAGTTGCTTATACTTGGCATATTGGGTTAAGGAAAATTATAGGTATACAGGGTGATTTAAACAATAGAAAAATAGTAACAGCCTATAGGGTGGAGAGGGTTAATAATTATACAGGGTGGTTGCAATTATAGTTGTACAGAGTGATTCTGAAAATGATAAACAAATAATTTATATTGCGTGACCAATACACAGAAACTTATACAAATTAGAGAGAGAGAAATTGAAGACATAATATCGACGCTAAAAAACTTTGCATCTCCAGGGCCTGACAAATTGAGTATAAAAATAATTAAATTAACAAAACTGAATATCTCTAAACCGCTTACTCACATAATTAACCTAATTTTTCAGACATCAAGCATTCCATATCAATTTAAAGAAGGTCTTGTAGTGCCTATATATAAATCAGATAGAAAAGATCTAATGACAAATTACCGACCCATTTCCCTGATTAACAACTTTGGAAAAATCTTTGAAAAATGCCTGAACAAAAGAATATGGTCTTTCCTAGACAAAAATAAAATAATATCCACAAATCAATATGGATTTCAAAAAGGTGTAGGGATAGAGCAACCTTTACAAAAACTAACGACAAGTATACTGAAGAATTTTAATGAAAATAAAAAAACAAATGCAGTATTTCTTGATCTCCAAAAAGCCTTCGATACGGTATCACATAAAATTTTATTAAGCAAACTAAATGAGATTGGCATACGGGGACCCATACTGCAACTTTTTAATAATTACTTGTCAGAAAGATCGCAACAAGTACGAATAGGAGATGACATTAGTAATAAAAGATTTGTGAAAACCGGAATCCCACAAGGCACAGTCTTAGGTCCTACATTATTTTTAATTTTTGTTAATAATTTGCTATCTTATGAAAGATGTAGTATAGTCTCTTATGCCGATGATACTGTACTAATATGTAATGGGACAACATGGGAAGAAGCCTGGAATAAAGCGCAAAATGCAATCTCAGATGTCAAAAATTGGTTAGATGTAAACAGCCTGAATTTAAACGTATCTAAAACTAAATATGTAGGATTTACACCAACAAAGGTAGGAAGAGCGGCTCTATCACCTCTAACAATTAATGGAGCCCTGGAAAGCGTTAAACAAGTATCATCAATAAAATACTTAGGTATGTTGATTGATGAAAACTTAAAGTGGAAAACACATATCGAACACCTTGTCAAAAGAGTTAAAAAGCTTACCTATAAATTCTACACTCTCCGTAATTTACTAAATAAAAAGCTTTTACTTATAGTGTATAATAGTCTAGTCGATTCCATAATAAGGTATGGTATATGCGTTTGGGGTGCGGCATATAACACGCACATAAAAAAAATAGAAGTATGTCAAAATTACATACTTAGAATAATCTTTAGGTTAAATAATCGTCAAAGTGTCAAACATATTTAGATTACACAGACAATATTGAACGTGCGAGGTCTTTACATTAATGGATTTCTAAAGACGATACATTCAGAGAATAACCTCATTAAAACAAACCATCCACATAACACCAGACAAAAGGATAAACAGTTGCTCAAATCTGAGCGAATGAATAAAACTGTATGTCAAAAATGCATACTATATAACGGTATAAAAGTATACAATGTGATTCCATTAATTTTCAAAAAACTAACCAAGAAACAGTTCAATAAAAAAATTAAATTATACATAGCCCAGAACTATGATAGCTTATTAGCCCTTCTGGTATAATCAAAACACTAAAAATAAATTACTTTATTTAAAGAACAATACCCATATTTACATATCTCTATTTCTAATTCATGATTAGTTATACTTTATGTAGTTATATTTTAGTTATATTTTGTTGTTTTGTATTATTGTAATTATTTTATTCTCAGTGACTAGTAAAATAGAATATTATAAATATGTATTATTTAAGGGTATGTATCAGTGACTAGTAAAATGGAATATTATAAATATATATTAACTAAGGGTATGTATGGGTTAGTATAAGTATATCTGTCTGTGTGTATATAAGAGTATATGTTTATGTATATAGGTACGAGTATATATGAATGTCTTGGTTAGTAAAGTAGCATATATTAATTGTAATGAATTGAGCACTAACTTAAACATACTTGAATATTCTCTTGGACACAACACAAGCTCATGCTTAGGTGTTCATTTTTTTTTCTCTCTCTTATTTACCATTCTAACATTAATGTTTGATATTTTTACTTATTACTGTTACCTTGGTAATAATGTTAGTGACAATCTTATTGTAACAACTATAATTGTATTTTTTTTGCTAATAAATTGAATTGAAATTGAGAGGTAAGAATACGCTAAAATAATCAACAGAAAAAAATATGTCAGAAAATTGTTATTGATTGCACACGTTTTCTGAACGGTTTTTATTTTAAGCCTGTTGAAGTCGGTTCTTTTTTAAATATAAATTATAATATATATCATTGCAAAGTTTATTTCTTTTTTTAAAGTTTATGGGCTGGATAATTTAATTTCATGCCTAAAAAAGCGTTAATTTCTAACGAAAAAGTCGATACGGCATTTGAATTTAGTTATTCTTTAAGAATTACTAAAGAGCAAACTAGTTCTCTTAAATTAAAGTAAGTAGATGTTATTCAAAAATAAAAGTACACTAGTTACATTTTAATAAATTAAATCTTGCATTGAGTACTTACCCTTCATTATTTGTAGAACAGCAGGAATGTTCTGTACGAATTTTCTCCAGATTTTTATTGTTTATCTTGCACAAATTGTTATGAATTTTTCTTGAGTTATTCAGTAATTGTTGAGTTTCTCGGTTTCCTGGATAATCGGGCAAATGAGTCAGAATATTATCGTGATCTAATACTAAAAATATTGTAAGTAAAGATGTTATATATTCGATATTAAATTTACTTTCAACTTTTTAAGTTTTCTATAGCAAAAACAGTAAATAGCATTAATAAGTAGATTTCAACATGGATGCAGTCTGATTGGCTGATGCATGATACAGATCCATACTCAATTGAATAACACTTTAAATATTAAGAGATGACACAATTATTATTTCTATCGATATCATA
Source organism: Octodonta nipae (assembly GCA_034190945.1). Taxonomy (NCBI): domain Eukaryota; kingdom Metazoa; phylum Arthropoda; class Insecta; order Coleoptera; family Chrysomelidae; genus Octodonta; species Octodonta nipae. The sequence goes on from CM067222.1 coordinate 95,868,285, forward strand.
CGTTGGTTTTGTTGAGTAAAATATAAAGCAGTTTTTGGTACCTACTTTTGATATTTTTGTGGCCCAATCCTAAATTATTTTGCCCTGCCATAAATCAAAACCTGGATATACCCGTATTGGCCCAACATTATAGGCATATTTACGATGGTACAAGGAGGCAGTTGCTCCCCCCCAAATTTATGTGGAAAAAGAGAAAAAAGTGAAAAGGTGTCTGCATACACAGTATTGTACTCTTTTTGCCCCCCCCCCCAAATAGAATTGCTGAGGATGACCAATTAGTATAATAACAATATATACAGGACGTTTTGTAGAAGGTTCGCCAAACTTGGAGGGCAGGTAGGTGGGCTCATGTGCTATATTATGTAACCCATATAACATATCTAGATAACTTACGTTTTTTTTTAATTAATTGTTTTCTTAATTCTCTCATTTTTACATTTGAACTGTTGTAACTTTCTTATTTTTCAATGCATCTTCACCAAAGAAACTTAAATCTAATCTATGATGTTTGTCGGCTCATCTGCATTTGTTATTTTACACAAATAATTGGTTGAAAAAATTATATGAGTCCACAAATGGCGAGGTTCCATAAAAAAGTGATTAGGTTAAACACTTTATCACATCACAAAAAAAATCAATAAACCGTTCATTAAAAATTCGTCATTTCCGAGATAGAAATAGACACCAAGGAGGAGCAGCTAAAGGAAATAATTAATGTTGCGTTCCAAACAATGCGGGATGATCTTATTAGATGAAATCCCATTGGAAGACAGACCAATAAAAGTGGTAAAAAAATTCAAAAAAGATAGCTTTCCACCACGTTATAGACGAACTCCTAGACATTTCATTCCCAAACGCGTGGATTGAGAGAACTGGTCTTATACTGTGGTCTCCAAAGTCCCAGACCTGACTCCCTTTGATTTTTTTGTATGTGGACGGGCCAAGCAACTCGTTTATGAGAGAGAAATAGAAACCAAAGAGCAGTCAAGAGGAAGAATAAATGTTGCTTTTGAAATAATATAGAATGAGATGGCACTAGTGACTACGACTGTAGGAGTCAGAAAAAGGTGTCGCGATTGCATCCGTAGCGGTTGAAGTCGGTTCGATTAAAAATTAACAAACTATTTTTTTATTTTATTTATTTTTTGTAGTTCTCACCTTGTAAGTTATAATCTCAAATTTTATTACGATACTGATTACTTTCCAAAACGTATGATATCGTTGGAAGGGGTTGAAGTAGAGAAGTTTTTGTAAGATTTCGAACATTCGAAGTTCTCGATGTGCATCTATTTTTTTTTGTAATGTAATAGTGTTTAACTTAATCACTTTATTATGGAATTTCGCCATTTGTAGACTCATAATTGTTTCAACCAATTATTTGTATCAAAATATCAAATGCACATGAGCAAACAAACATCATAGATTAGATTTAAGTTGATTTGGTCAAGATGCAGTGAAAAATAAAAAAGTTACAACAGTTCAAATGTAAAAATCAGAGAATTAAGAAAAAATAAAATAAAAAAAAAACAAAAACGTGAGATATCTAGATGAAAATCGTTATGAGACAGCTGACATCCTACAAATATCAAATGACACCGTGTTCATAATTGACCATGGCTATGAGAACCTATTAAGTGTGATAAAAATGGACATATTGTTAAAAAACCAATTTAATTTTTTTAGAGAAGTTTTTGGAGTAAGCAATTTGTACCTGCATACTCACACGCATACAAGCACTCGCAGACACATATTTAAAGATACGAGGGCTGCCTTTTATATTTCGGTATTAGAGAACAAAAACAATTATTAATCATCGAAAATCGCTTTATTGTTTTTCAAAATATTCCCTATGAGATCTATACACTTTTGCATGCGTTTGAACCAATTGTCGAAGCACTTTTTCCACTCTGATTGAGGTATCTCCAGAACATGCATTCTAAACGCAGCAACCGCTTCTTCAGGTGTCGAAAAACGACCTCTCAGTTTTTTTTTTAATGTACGGTCATTTGGTGACAAGTCAAGGCGGATGACTCATCAAATCGATGTTTTGAGTGGTCAAAAATGCAGTTGTTTGAGCCGATGTGTGAGAGCTCGCATTGTCGTGGTGAAGAGTGATCCGTCTTCGGCGGTTGGTTTTCCTCATTTCTTGGAAGACAACTGACAAACAAATGGTTGTGTACCACTCAGAATTGACTATTCTACGTTGTTCTAGTGGTACGGTTGCGACATGTCCAGTTTTTTCGAAAAAAACAGGCGATCGTTTGCTTGGAAGTGCTTCGTGCGCGAACAACTTTTGTTGGATTCGGCTCATCTTGAAACACCCATACAGTCGACTGCTGTTTACTTTCGGGCTCATACGCGTAAATTCACGATTCATCACCTGTCACTATGTCATAAACGTGTTTTGAAGCACCGCGATCGTATTATTTGAGCTTTTCTTTCGACCAATCGACACGAGCCTTTTTTTGAACTATTGATAAATTGTGTGGGATCCAACGCGAACAAATTTTTTTGACATTCAAATGTTTATGCAATATTGAATGTATGCTGGTCCCAGTAATGTGTAAGGTTGACTCAATCTCACGATAGGTCACATAACGATCTTGCAATATCAGTTCGCGCACAGCATCAATGGTTTCCGGAACAATAACTGTTTTTGGACGACCTTCACGAAATTCGTCTTGGAGTGAACTACGACCCCGATTGAATTCACCATACCATCGATAAACAGTGGTCCTTGATGGAGTTTCATCGCCAAAAATTAAATTAAGTTCATCCATGCACGATTTAATTCCATTTTTTGGCCCAGATGAATCCTTTAGGCTAGGCGCAAATTGAAACGCGCATAGCGCGTGTGACATGTCACAGCACAGCGCGAACTTTTGTAACGTATAGTATTGAATAGAACAGCGCAAATTGCCAACAAAGTGTCGCGAGGCACGACACGCGTCTACTGTCGGTCGCGTCACGCTGTAGTTGAGACACAGTTTCTCGTGTCGCGCGTGTCAAGTGTTTTGAAAAATGGTAAGATGAGACGTTAATAGAGGCGGTAGGATATCAAAAAGGGTGCTATAATATAAAAGATACTAATTATATGAATACAAAATTAAAATATAAAATTTATTCGTTCGTGAATCATATATTTTCTGACGCAATTAGCTAGGAACTGCCTCTCAATATGCGGATCATCACGCGACGTGTGTGACACGATCGGGTCGCGCCACTCGTGTCATGTCACCTCACACGCGCTATAAGTGTATCAATTTGCGCCTTGCCTAAAGTTACCTACGTACGTATAACCTCAAAAATGTCAAACTTTACGATAGAGCTGTCAGTTGTCAGATTGCAACACTAGAGTTGTCCAATTCCGAAATATAAAAGGCAGCCCTCGTAAAATAAGGAAGCACTCTGGGTGTACATTAAAATTCAGCAGTATAGATAAGTATAATTTATCTCTGAATTTTGTTATTAATACTCTTCGACTACACAATTATTAGGTCACTTGTCCCATGATTTTAAATATCTTTTTTTGGAACATGATTTAAAACTTTTAATTACCTGTTGCAAAGACTGCCGAATCGGAATTAAATTGTATTTGTGCTATTTCCGTCGTCAAATTTGAGACTCGTCCTTTATAGTGGAAAACGACCAATATCAGTATCACAACAAAAACTATAGAAGTGATAACAATTGTTACAATAACACCATAACCATCGTATTGTGGATTATGTGTCTGTTGAATCTGCAAAATATCTGCTTCCGCACAATTGTCTCCTGTGATGTTGTGTTTACATATACAACCATATACTGGGTGACATATCAAATTGTCGCTTTTACACTGGCACGGTGTCACACAATGGGCTCCATAATAACCTTCAGGGCATGCTAGATTAAAAAAACATGGTTAATATAAAAAATTGAATCACGCAAATATTACAATAGTGCATTTTTATGTAATAGTTTTTCCAATAGGTAAACTTACTTTCTGAACATTGAGCTCCCGTCCATCCAGGTTTACACTGACAGATTCCGTCAGTTCGATTACATTGACCTCCATTCAAACATTTACATTGTTGACTGCAGTTGACACCAAAACTGTCAGGAGGACAAGGAGTTTTGCAATTGCTTCCCATCCAACCTGGTAAACATTGACATTCCTCTAGAAGATATGCTTTTAATTAGTCCAATTATTATGAGGGTTCCGACTTTTAAAAAACATTTAATTCACATCTGCTTTCATCAGGACAGTTCGCATAATTCTCCCACCTTTCTGCTTACGCTTGTACACCACATACCTATGTGCGAGCCTAGGAACTAGATTTGCCCTTCAGAAAATTTTTCTGATGAACACTTGCCATCCACCCCCTGAGACTTAATTCAGGTCCTCACGCTAACGCAGTTTTCCTTCTGCGTAATCGCTGTCGTCTTGTTGGGATAGCTTGGCTTTGGTTTCGTTCCGTTGCTTTATCTCATTGATAATACAGCAACTGTCTTATTTCTGTTTGGTGGCTCATTCTTTGGTATGATATAAAGCTAATTACGCTTGAAGGTATTTGAGTTTTAAGATCCACAGTAGCCGGAGCGCTCTTATATAGTGTGATTGGCCCCTGTCAGTGGCATGCCCTTCGCTCGATGATTGGTTACTTCTGGTTGAGTTATTACAAGAACGTGAGACAATAATCAATCAGCGAGCAGGGGGCGTGTTCACTGAGCGCCAAGGGCTAATCGTAGGCAGCTGTTGACGGGACCAACCGATAACCGCCGAACCGCGACCATATAACATTGCTTCGGCTACTGTAGATCTTAATATTCGAGTAAATAGAAGCATAAGTAGAAGAAGAACTATGCGAACCGACCTGATGAATTCCAGATTAGTATTTAATACAATTTGAGAAATATTAAACATTATAAAACACTCATTGTCAAAAAAGTAACACTCTTTTAAAAATTACTGAAAGCAACATATTGTGGCCATAAACCAGTTAGCTTCAATACGCATACCTTATTGATGATTTTTTAAATCAAAATGGAAATTGAAATTTTCGAAATAATAAAAATTCCGATATTATTCAAAAACTAACAGATTTCGTTACAATTTACTGTCGGAGAACAAAAATCTTAGGGCAAAACAAAACAAAATCCATTACAGAGGATTAACTTGATTACGATGTTTATAAGCAGCTCTATATCAATGTTTTTTAATTTGACAACTGTAATACACACACCTGTCGATTGGGGTTCACAAGTGCATTTCCCAGTAACAGCATCACAACCTCCATTGTGGCAATCACAAACTTGTTCACATTCAGCTCCATATCTTCCAAGAGAACATGGTTCGTCACACCTGAAGATTTAAAAATATTCAAATTTCAAGCACAATAGTAGGAGTAATAATGTGGATGTTGAGACAGTAATAATATAAATAATTTATATTTGAAAAATAACCAACTTCAACTGGCTTAAAATACAAACCGTTTAGACACTGTATGTAATGAATGACTATTTTCTAACATATACTCTTTTTTTATCTAATTTAAGGTACAATTCTATTGATTATTTTAGCGTATTCTTATCTCTCCCTCTTTCTCTAATTTGTATTTTTTTCTATATTATTCACATTTTTTTTAAGTTGTGTATTTGTCTTATTATTTGGACCACTTTATATAAGTGTATCCCTAATTCACCCTATATTGCAACCACCCTGTAGATGTTTCTGTGTATTGGTCACCCAAATTAAATTATTTGTCATTTTCTGAATCTGAATCTTATTTCGATGCACACACACACACGCACACCACGGCATACCGTACAAAAAAGAAAAGAACGCTCACCTAACAATTTTTCTTTTCGATACACTAATGGAATATTTTGTGTCATTTTACTCGACTGCAGGTTTTATAAAATGAAAACCGTTACAAACACCCTGTACGATATACTTTCATGGCATATCTTGACATTTAAGCTAGATATTTATGATGAAAGTTTGACATTTACTTGAAAAACCTGCCGTGAGCCATTAAAGCTTCCCTTAAAATTGCAGTCCATCCCCTGGACCAAAAAATTTCTAATTTGTACCTCCCTCTAAGACAATTTTTTTCTAATTCTGCCCCTCCCTAAACCAAAAGCTGGGTACGCCCTTGACATTAGATAATTTATATTTAAAAAAGAATGGTTTGAAAAATTTTCCGGCACTTTTCAAAACTTATTCGTAAGTAATTTGGAAAAGATTGTTGAGGAGGTCTTGTATTATTTTGTCTGTTCATAGGGGTTTTCTCTCCTCAAAATTTTTTTCCTGCAACAGATAAGTATTTAAAATCGTATTTGGAGAACAAAGTGTAGTAAGGCAATTTCGTAAAATTGCCCGGATTACTGCCTGTCCGTACAGAAATTCTTCCTCACAGTTATTCTGAGAGAAAGAGATGTCTGAAAATGATCAACCAGTATTCCTGTACATAAATAGTGTATGGTATGGTATGGTGTTATACTTATCTGTTTGGAGACGTTTCAACTCCGACTCTGGAGTCGTTGTCAATCGTTTTGTTTAGTCTTTCGAGGTGTTTTCAATTTTTTTTTTGCACTGATATGGATATTGTTGTTTGTCAAAAAAATTTGACAGTGACAATATGCTCTTTGCCGATCACTTGATACTGAGGCTACCATTCTTTAGCTCTTCTAGCAATAGATCTCTCCAGCTCAAATGATGGTCGATTGAAGGGGCCCCTATTTCCGTATTGTTTATCAAATAAATACCTCGAAAGACTCAACAAAACGATTGACAACGACTCCAGAGTCGGAGTTGAAACGTCTCCAAACAGATAAGTATAACACCATACCATACAATACACTATTTATATACAAGAATACTGGTTGATAATTTTAAGACATCTCTTTCTCTCAGAATAACTTTGAGGAAGAATTTCTGTATGGACAGCCAGTAATTCGGGCCATTTTACGAAATTGCCTTACTACACCTTGTTCTCCAAATACGATTTTAAATACTTATCTGTAGCAGGAAAAAAATTTGAATAGAGAAGAGACTTTACCCAACAAATCATATATCATTTTGACGAAAGGGCGAATCGGAGTCACAAAACATTCAATAATTTTGCGTTCTGTCGTAACGTTATAATTATATCGACTTACAGAATCCTGCTGCAAGTATGATTATATTCATTAGCCTAGAATTCTATCCTTGTTTAATGGCAACTGTTGATATACCCTATGTGAGATTCACTTCAGTGTTTGGAAAGAGATACATTCACTTAGTTATAGTAATAGTAGTAATACATAAAATTTATCAGATACTTACCGTGGGCCCATATACCCGGCATGACATGTACATTTCCCGGATACTTACACATAGACAAATCTGCGAGCAGTCACTTCCCCACAGTTCTTTAGGACAAGCTACAGAGAAATGCAACAAAATTAATCAAAATATTAAGAGGTGAAAAGTAAGATGCAGTTAACTCAACAAAAACGTATAGTAATTAGGTTCTGCACTCAGAAAGTGTCAATTCCTCCAACAAAGCAAATGTTTTTTATTCAGAGTCAAACCTATGACCCTGACCTCGAATCAGTCAACCACAGAGTTCTGAATTAAAAATGTTCATTATTATCAGAACGAAAGATAAGAGATCAAGACCTGATTACATTTTTGCACATCAACAGACATTCACATATTTAAAATTAAATTATTAGCAGAAAACGTTTGCCACAAGCCTCATATCTGATTTTAAAGAAGGTACTTACACATGTCACAGTAAAGCCCTCCATATCCAGGGTCGCATTGACATGTATCTGGGGCAACACACGTCCCATGAATACATGCTGTTGAGCACACTGGTATACATTTGTTTTCTAATTTGCTTTTTTCATAACCTTTACAACAACTCATCACAAATCTAGTTTTAACTTGATGTTGAATTTGAAAGATAGTTTTGGACTTAGTTACAGCTTTCCAAAATTTAGAAACTAAATTATCGCTTTTGATTGTGGTTTCATTATACCTGTAAGAAAAAATGAATGTTACTTTAACTAAAAGGCCATAACCTGTTATATTGATGTTATTTTAAAACAATAGGTATTGAATGAACATGTTTTATTTATTAAGGAAATAACTGCATTTATTTAGTAATGGCAGGCCATTAAGCAATATACCTCTCGGGGGAAGGTTGCATTTTTCACCCCATGCTTATTCGTCCCGTACCCTTTTCCCTTCCCTAAAAACGACTGTCAATTAGTTGACATGGTCTATAAGTTGCTTTATTAGGCTAAAGGGTACCCTTTTTTGGGATGAAATATATTTTTTGAATACCAACAAAAATGCAAGCCATTTACAACCCCATAAATAAAGTGACAAAATTAGAATGGTAGGAAAAAGTTCTCCTAACATAGAATAATAAAAGAAACAACTAACATTTATCACATAAAAAATGGTAAATCCTAAATTAAATTGTACCTCACCGGCAGAATTCGGTCTGTAAAGGTAAATGGTAACCAGTCACTGGCTCTACATGTTCTGTGTGGTGTACCTCAGGTGTTCATTCTTGGCCCTCTTTTTTACCATATATACTTCTCAGTTGGCAACTGTGCCAAAATACTCCTCTGTTCATATGTATGCAGATGATACGCAAATTTATATGTCTTTTCACCAGAAGCTATAGATGAAGCAAACGAAAAGTCTTTTTAAAGCTACTATTAATCACTGCTTCGAGCTGAATCCAAGTAAATATCAGGCTGTATTATTTGGATGTACCCAATGTAGAGCTCAGCTGGAAGGCTCTCTATATCGAATTTTAAACAATGAGACATTTCAATGCGTTAATAGTGAGGGAAATTTGGGACTGTGTCTAGATTTTAATCAGCGGTTTTCGGCTCATATAAATATATGCATAAGCAGAATCTAAAACTAGTCTATAGCCATAGACTAATTTTAAGTGAAAGTATTAGAAAGTCTTTGTGTGACTCTTTAGTGCTTTCACACTTTAATTTTGATACCTTATATCATCCGTGTCTTCTAGATACTGATATAAGGCGTATTGACTTAATTGTTGTGTGCGTCTGATTGTGCGAATACGAAAGCATGAAAGAGGTATGAGTGAGAAGCTAAAAGAAATTCGGTGGCAAAGTATGAATTTTTTTTTCTCGTATTATTTAACAGAATAATATGTAGTAAAAACCCTAACTATCTCTACCAAAAAATTCGTTTCAGACATGATGCTCATGCATTAGTCTTACGTCATAAGTATACAATAACGCCACCTATCCACAAAACTACCCTCTATGAGCGATCTTTTACTTACTAATAAAGTATAAGTCTCTCTACTCTATAACAAAATTATAGAGCTTAAAACATCTCAACCCAAAAAAGTTCAGGTGCTCTATTCGTTCACTAATATCATCTCTTTTTTGAGCATGTAATATATGTACCGCTTTTATTTTTGCAACTTGCTAATTTTCAGGTTATTTCTCTACTGTATATAACCATAAACATTTTACTTCTAAGGAATCTAAACTATATAAGATAATTAAAATGATCCTTAAACGTGATTGTAGTATATGTACAACAAATTGTTGCTATTTACTTTATGTTATGTGTTGTTATTATTTAGTCTAGTAATTACTCAAACTTTTATATGGGTTAAGATAAAGTTTATGCTTTAACTTCGCCTTTTGTATCCCTTCTATGTTACAATAAAGACATATATCACGACTTGACCATACAATGTTTGGCATCACACTCCATATAGTGTGCCTTTAGGGAAAAATTCACTAAACCCCAGATATACTACATATCAAAAGGGTTTAGCTCTGTGGGATCCCTTGCCCGGTTATCAGGACCGTGATTGGCGTCGTGGCTGCAGTTCCGTATGAATTTTCTGACCGTCCTGGCTGTTCTTATCAGGACGGCTTTTTGCAGTAGTTGATAAAGATGTTCGTCCAGACCGAGGTATTTCAAATTGTTTAATAGGTTTTTTGGGACTACTCCTGTTGTTGACATAACAATTGGTACCGTTCGAGTGTTTTTCATGTCCCATTGTTTCTGTATTTGAAATTCTAAATCCCTATATTTGGCTATTTTTTCAGCCTGCTTAATATTTAAATTATTGTTGTTAGGGATTGCTATGTCAAGTAAGGTTGTTTTTTTAGAGACTATCTACCAAAACTATATCTGGTCTATTGTGAGCAACTTTCTGATCGGTCAATATCGTCGGGTCCCAGTATAGTTTGTAGCTGTTATTTTCTAAAATAGATTCTGGTTTGTATATATAGTAGGGTGTTCTTACCGACTGGGATAGCTCAAGTTTCAGCGCTGCTGCCTGGTGCAGTATTTTTGCCACAGCATCGTGTCGTTCTTTGTATTCAGTTGCAGCGAACCCTTGACAACCTCCTGTGATATGCTGGATAGATTCAGATGTTTGGCAACCATATCTGCATCTGTCGTTGTTGATAGAAGGGTCTTTGACGATGTACTTTAGATAGTTCTTAGTTGGAATTACTTGATCTTGGATTGCCAATATAAAGCCTTCCGTTTCAGGAAACATATGACCAGAGATCAACCAGTAGTTCGACGCTGAACTCTCGACATCATCTTGGTTGACTTCATTTATATGTCTTCAATGAAGGGGCTTTTCTTTCCATTTGAGCAGTTTCTGATCAGTTGTCTGGTGGTATATTTGAACTTGTTGTTCTGTCAGTCGCAGAGGTGTTGAGTCATCAACCTGACATATGACTCTGTAGATCAGAAAATTCTGAGAGTTTCTGGAAATGATTACGCAAATTAGAAATATGTTGATCACGTAACTTTCCTATATCTGCCAATCCTCTTCCTACTTCACACCGGGGCAATGTTGTACGTTCGACACAGCTCTTTGTATGGTGTTTTGAGCTTTTGTTAGTAGTACTGAACTTTCCCTTATAATTGTTCAATGTCTGTCTTGCACCAGTTAACAATACCGAAAGAGTAACTAAGCACTGAACACGCGTAGGTATTAATAGCCTGAAACAGATTTTTACTGTTAAATTTGGTTTTAAGCAGTCGTCTTATCTTTCTATAAAACTCTGTTCTTAGGTCCTTTTTCATGGCGGTGTGATCAATTCGTTGAGCCTGCTTAATTCCAAGGTATTTGTAAGTATGGCCTTCCTCCATGGATTCAATTGAGGTGCTATCTCCGATTTCGTAGGGCCCCTGCTGTATTTTGCCTTTAACTATATTAATAATTCGGCATTTGTCTAGGCCAAATTGCATATGGACGTCCCTAGAGAACCCTTCTACTATTTTAAGCATATCATGCAGCTGTTGTTTCGTAGCTGCCATCAACTTTAAGTCGTCCATGTATAACAAATGGTTTATCTTTAATGCTTGTACGTTGTTGTGCTTGAGACTGAACCCAAAGTTAGTCGAGTTCAGTTTGTGTGAGAGTGGGTTCATGGTACGGCAGAACCACAGCGGGCTAAGAGAGTCTCCCTGGAATATACCCCTTCTGATAGGGATAGAGTCGGTTTGTATCGAACAGTCGGCTTCATTCAGAAAGATGTTGGTTTGCCAGGTAGTCATGACATATTCTATATTACTATTATTATTATTTTTAATTAGAGAAAGGTTGTCTTATCAGTATTAACATCTATATACGTACCAAGGGTTAGCAGAGGCGACCAGAGGTCTCCTGCCGCATCTGTCACCTGTCTTGGGGAGCACATGACCCCTTCATATGCCTCTCATATCGTTCATGATATACTTTTGTATTTTATCAGCTTTCAACACATAATGGTGTGGTATGTAGCCACAACCAGAAGAAATATATGGTTCGGAAACCAACTACATATGATCAAGTTCTAAATACTTTTTGAGAAAATATGGGTTTGTATATGTCTGTTGCATTACAAGATGCCCTTCTAAGGAGTGAAAAATGTTGCACTGCATGATTGTACGTTCCATCAAAGGAAATGTATTTGGAAAAGGAATACATCGGCATCTAACAAAAGATTAAAAGGCTTCAGTTTATATATAACTTACGTATAATGTAACTGTCAACAGTACTGAATTTTCTTGAGTGTCTATGAAATAACAATAAAAGTAGTTACAAAAATATACTGCTTACTTACGCTTCTGTAGTATTACACATATATGGATCATCTAGTCTGGACAAGCTACATGGAAGTGATACTAAAAATAGCATTAAAAAAACCTTCGCAGTCTTGACTACCTTTGTCTGAAATAATAAACAGTTGTTAGACTTTTAAAACAAATATTAATACCTCTTTATTTGATGAATTATGGAGAATTTTAAATAAGTATGTATTACAGCATAATAAAAAAACTTATTTTTTAGGCAAAGCTACATGAACAGTTGAGTTGTCAGTTGGTATTAAAGTTAGTAAGTTTTCACTCTCATTTGGTACAATGTGAATCAAAATAACAGTTCCCTCAGTAAAATCTAAATTATCTGAAATTCATTAAATAACTTTCAGAATTAATTATGACAGGTGATATATTCTTTCGACTGCAGGGTATTAATGATTTCCCTATAGAGTCTATATCCAAAGTCCCAAAGTTTGATCTATAACCTGATTTTCATTATTATCGTTTTCAATATTTTTGCATTTTGTTTGTTGATGACAGGAGTCGAAATACTCACACACACACACGCACGCACGCACGCAGGCACGCACACATGCACACACACAGGCACAAACGCGCGCACGCGCACTCACGCATGCACCCTCGCCCGCACGGACACCCGTGCGCGCGCGCTAAGATTGACGGGGTTCCGATTTTGAATATCAACCAAACAGTAACTCGAAAATACTGGAGAATTCTTGGGACGATGGATTTTTATATACAGTGATGGACAAATGTGTGGAACCAAGCAAATATCTCTGGAATTGTTAGAGAAATCAAAATGAAATTTGGAAGGTGGATACTGCAGTAGATTGCCTATTTGTTTCCATATTTTTTTACAATTTTAAACTTCCTGTTTTACCGGAAGTAATGTCGATTTTAAAATTTGCAATGAAACACCCTGTATTGTATTTTAGTTTCTGATGAAACATTTTATTGCGAATACAAAAATATCGGGTTGATATTGTTTACTTCAGTACCTACCGAGATATTAACAGAAAAGTAATTAAGCAAAGGAAAAATCTAATATCCATTAAAGAAATACATAATCATAACTATTAACTAAATCTAAGTGATTTTCAAAATATTGAAACTTAACTTAACCAAACGTAATGTATTAGATGTTCAAACTGAGCACTGTTTACTTCTTGACAATAAGCAAGTCGGTTTTTAAATTCTCTAGTAACATTAGCTATTACTGCTGGTGTAATTCTCTGGATGTCTTGAGTTATTCTTGCAGCTAATTCTTGCAAATTATTTGGTCTATCAACATAAACCTTAGACTTAAAGTAACCCCACAGAAAATAGTCTAGTGGATTAAGGTCGGGACTTCTGCAGGCCATTCATAAGTACCCCTTCTTCCAATCCAACTGTAATTAAATGTCCTATCTAAATGATCTCGAACAATGCGAGCGTAATGGGGTGGTGCTCTATCCTGCTGAAACCAGATATTATTTGGTAATTGTCCATTTACCTCCAATGCCGGAATAACTTGTGTCTCCAAGAGCTGTAAATACCTATCTCGGTTTAAAGTTTCTTGTAGGAAGAAGGGTTCCACGATTCTGTTGTTATAAATGCCGGCCCAAACATTCAATTTTTGGGGATGTTGTGTTTGAGCTTCTTCTGCCCAATTAGGATTACTTTGTGACCAGTAGCGGCAGTTATGTCGATTAACCGTACCATTTAAACAACATGTATCCTCGTCTGAAAACACCACATTTCTTATAAAATTATTATCACGGTGACAAATATCCATCATCGTTTCACAAAATTACAAACGTCTGTCGAAATCGTCTTCGGAGAGTTCTTGAACGAGGCGAATTTTGTATGGATGATATTTTTCTCGCTTTAATATTCTTCCTACTGAACGACGGCTAATTTCAACCATATTGGCGAGGTCGGTAGTGGATAAGTGAGGATTTTCTTCCAAAGATATAGCAACATTTTGAGCTACACCTTTATTACTTTCACTTTTGAACCGTCCACTTTTTGGTAAATTGCTAACTGTTCCACTTGTGTCGTACCTTCGCAAAGTTTTCGTCACTACTGAACGGGATATTTGTGTATTCGGATGAACAATGTTAAAAAAGTCACAAACTTCTTGATGCGTCCTTTTCCTCTCCCCATACCCAATCATCATTAATATTTCTATTCTTTCTCTTTCACTTAATTCTGCCATTTTACGATCAAATTAAAACAATACAATCTTTTTACCTTCAAATAAAAAAACTAATAACTTATTTTGACAACTACTGTCACTTCTGCAATGAATTTCAGGAATATTTTAAATCTTTTCTATTTTTTGACAGTCTTAGGCCTACTAATAAATAAAGCACTGAAAACATATTTCCTTATTTAGTTATTTGTGACTTTACTGTTTATATTGTTTGTTCAACATTATATAGCGAGTGTTATTAAAACATTCATTGTCTGAAAAGGAAATTTATAGAATGGTACTTAATATCGAAATTGACAGTTTTTTTTGTGTTTATAAATAAGAATAAAGTACATTATTTTTGGCTTACCATCATCTCTCAATTGGCAGATTAATGCAAAAATCTTCTTAGTAAATCTCTCTAAACATGTTCATTTGAATTCACAACTACAATAAATGAGTGTAGCTTCAGCTGTTGCACCTCTTGCGATATTTTGATAACCGATAAGAAGATTAGATATATATATATATACATGTTGTGTGTTTTTGTATGTGTATGTTATAATCATACGTAAAAATCCTACCTTGTTAATAATTATTGTCATGCAATATCAGACTTGTTTTTAAAACTATATATAGTTACTTAATATTCCATAACATTCCAAAGTTTTGCCAAACCAGAGTATATTTAAAAGAGTTGCAAAGCAAATTATAAATAAATCATTCGTTGAAAGTAAATACATATTAATGTACAGTTCAAAGCAAGAACTGGAATGACGGAAATACATTTTTGTACATATAGATAAGATGTAAAATATATTGACATGTCGTAAAAATAATTCATCTAAAAGTAAACATCTCGGAGACAATTATTTAAAGGAACAAATATTAAATTACATGGTGAAGAACTGAAATATGAATATATCTTAGGATTAAAATATAATGTAATTACTATAATATTAGAACTTAAATAACTGCTAGTGAATTGAACTTAATTTCTTTAAACGATTAGAATTTAAAAAATCAAAGTACAGTAAAGGCAATTTCGAAAAAAAATTGGAACGCAGCAGAAGTTTTTTCAGAAAAAAATCTATTAAATACAACTCAAGATTACGATAAATTGATATTATTATCGAAATTAAATTACTAATACTTATTTATAGCTATCGCTATCACTATATTTGTCTTCCGAATTACTCTCGTCAAATCTATATTGGTTCTTTCAAATATTCTTTTTTTTTATTTGCTTATAAGGGCCCTGTTGTACAATGGCGCACAAATCTTCATTTTTGAATATTTTATAATTTGGTGTATCTGTAAGAAAAACTAAACACCATTTTAACATTCTACTTTGTAATCGATATATTACTGAAGAATTGATGAAAAAATTAAATCCATATATAAATAGGCAAAGACAAAACGGTTTGGTCCTCTGTTCCTCAACCGGTTTACTTTATTTTTGTTTTGATTAGTAGCAACTGACGACCTTCAGTGCAGAATGCTTAAGTTTTTATAATATTACTTCATTCATTAAATAAAATAAAAACACCACACTGTCAATGCCAAACAGTGCCGCCAGATTGCTTGGAGAAAAAAATCGTAATATGGATTGACTTGAAAAACAAACTAAATTAAACAAAAAACTAAGAAATTTTGATCGGTTCCGAAAGTTATTCCACATTATCACGCTATTCAGATCTCACACATAAAAATGTATATTATATGATATTTATTTGGTACTCGCAAGTTAGAAGCTTTCATTTCTTTTTAGATATGGTTTGTCAGCTAAAATTAGAATTGTACCTTGTGTGGCAACTGATCAATGTATTTCCGATAATATTTTATTATTTTAACATTATGCTTTTAATTCAGATTGTTTCTATTTTAAAGGCTAATAGTTTCATACAATTTAACTAAGATTACAAAGCCCATGACATGAATACAATTAGTGAGATTTAAACTAAATAGTTAAATCTGACATCATGGCAATAATTCTAACGTTCACGGCCATCTTCCTTTTAGCGAATTCGATTAATTTAATTTCAATTTGACATATCAGAACATTCATAAAGCACAAGACAAGTTTATAAATTAACTTTTTTGGGCTTCTTTTACTTGTTGACTTGTATCTAAAAAAAAAACAAGCTGTAATTAGGTTGGAAATTTTAACTGTATCTTGAAATTGTATCTAAATATGTATTTGAGTTTGAATAAAATTTATTATTATCCAGCTGGCTCTGGAGTTATAGGAGACTATTGTAGAAAGCTGTGTTTTTCAGAATTCCTCGATGTCTGTTTTACTGGGGTAACTAGGGGCTTCATTTTTATTGATGTTGTTAAGGTTTCTTTTCTGATTGTCGGAAAAGTGTGTTGTCTAGTTTCGGTTGGTTACTGGTTTTGTACCTTCTCAATCGACTTGTGTAGACGGAGAGCTCTTGTGGTAGACTGTCCAGACACTACTGAGATGTGATGTTTTCTCCATCCCACTGGGAGTGTATTCGGTTATTGTCCATGATACTCTTGACAAGTCTTTCTATTCTGTTGTTCCCGACCCCTCTTTGGTACTCGGTCAGTTTTCCAACATCTTTCCGAAGAGAATTGATTTTCTCTTTAAGCCTTCTTTGCCAAGGTGGTATTCGAGGTGTTTGTCTAAATTAGGGAGGGTCTTGTTTTGGTCTTATTGCAATCCTAATTGTTCTGCAGATGGAAGGTGCAGCAGAGTAGATGATTGTGTGTAGCGACGTATTAGCAGCTAAAACATAGTTTGGCAAGATAAATTTGTTCATACCCTGCAAGACGCTAGAAGATCTTAGGTTGGGAAGAGCTGGTCTAGTCAGTGGATCTGTTCCACTATACTGTATTATAAGAGCTCCTTCCATTTTTGCTTGGATCTTCTCAAGCAGGTCAGCGTTGGTTGGCTGTTCTTGTTGTAGTACTTGAGTCTCCTCCGCTCTTTGTTCCAAAGGTGTTTCAGGCTCTGGATCGATTGTATTTCGACCAAATAGTTCGCGCTCCGCTTCGCTCTTTATTGTGTCCAGTTGTTCAGGCGAAATAAGGCCATTTCTCAAGATGACACTATAGTGATCTGCGACTCTCTGTTCAGTAACTTGAAGCTCTGGGTACTCACGACAGATCTTTTGATGGAGTATTTGGCGATATCCAGTCTTGTCCTGTTCATGGTTCATATTTCTGTAAAACGTGCGCATTATAAAATCATTCATGGCGCCAGTCCATTTCATGCGCTTGTCTTTTCAGTCCTGCTTGAGTAAGCGCTGGCTGTTGATCCTGCGCAACACTCTCTGCGGGTGGAGTTCTCGTTCTCATTTGACTCCGTTGGTGATGGTCACGTTGTTGTTATAACTGACTCTTAATACAGGGTAAATGAGGTTGACCTAAAATGATTTGATTAAAATTTTAAATATGTGTGTTTTATTAAAAACCTATATATGAATATGCAAATGCACTTCGCTACAATTTCCTTCTGTTTGTGAACCAATTTTCTAGAGTTTTTCATTTGCTGATTGACGGCCTTTAGTGTTATTAATAAAAAAATTGGATCAAACGGTCAAAATTTCCGTTAATAACAGTTATTGCTTCATCTATTCCATAATAGCTGAACTAGCGCCTTTAAACTTTCCACCGCTAGAGGACACAATTATTTCATATATTTTCTAATAATTCAAATCAAGTTTTTTTATAAATTTTTGATTTTTTTGCATGTTTTGAATTCGTATTTGTATTGTTAATTTATTCAAAAATAGTATGACGGCATGAAAATTTGTATATTCTTTCTTATTCAGGAACAGTACGTTATTTGATTTTGCTTATTGAATATGCCTTAGCGTCGTACATGTACATTAACTGGAACCGTAAGATCACAAAACTGAAATTATTATCCTTTACGAAATAACTTTTTACTTTTACTTTACTTTAATAAGTACACAAAAAAGTGTATAATTTTAGAAAAAAATGTCGAAAATATAATGTAAATTCATATAAGTATATTATTTTCTAATTTTTAACAATGATTTTGGTCCAATTTCGACAACTGGTCTATATCTATATATAAATAGGCTAAGGCAAAATGATTAGGTACCATTTTCTCCTCTGGCTCTCAACCGATTTTCTTCATTTTTGTTTTGTTTAGTAGCTACTGACGACCTTCAGTGTAGAATGCTAATATTAATTTATAATAATGGTTCATTCATTAAATAAAATATAATAAAAATTCATTATTTACGTCATAATGTCAACGCCAAACAACTGAATGTGCCGCGTTCCGCCATCGCCAGACTCAAAACATTGAGTAATTATATATAGAGGGACCAATGCTGCTTATACTTAGGGCATGTACTACTGGAAGTGGCATGCAAGAGTTGTTATTGTTTAGTGGTAAAGAAATCGTTGTATATTATAATTATACAGGGCGATTTCAGATATGTTCAAAATAATTTTTTTCGTGGGTGGCACATAAGCAGTTGTATATATAGGGTGTTTAAAATACAGAGTAGAGTGCAATTATAACTAATAAAATAATTATATAGGGAAGCCCATTAGCGGTTGAATTTACAAAATTACAGTTATAAAGGTGCAAGAAATATTATACAGAGATGCATATACAGGGTGGCGGAAATGGGAATGCAACATTTCGTAACCCATAAGCAGTTGTATATATAGGGAAGATGAAATATAGGGTGAGAGGAATTATAGATATACAGGATGATGATAAAAAATGTTAGAAACGGAAATGATTTATAGAGTAGCCCACGAAGAGTTCCATATATATGATGATTGAAATATCGGTCAGAGTAGAATTATAGTTACAGAAGATAGTTAAAAATTTCATAAACAAAAAGAGTAAATACCGTGGCTCATAGGAAGTGGCATATACAGAATGGTTTACCGGGTGGTTCAAAAATGTTAAAAAATATTATGCGTGGTCCATGAGCAGTTGCATATACAGGGTGGTGGAAATATATAATGAGATGGAATTATTATAATGAGGATTTTAATAAATGTTTGAGAATTGAGTGCAATTATAGCTATACAGACAGGTTAGAAAAAATAAATATGTATGGTAGCCCATTAGCGGTTGAATTTTTGTCATATTAAATTAAGAATTACGAATTTGAAAACAAATAAAGTCCCATGAATTATATCTAAAAAAGAACTCGAATTTCGTTACTTGTTTGTAGAGACCGACATCTAGGATTTTCGAGGAAACTATCACACAGAGGTTCCGAATCTGCATCCGTTCCGTGTAATTACTGTTCTCCCTAAAGTCCTAGGATAAAATGTCACGATAAAATTTTCAGGTTACTTAACCTGCCAAAGATATTGGCTTAAGTGGTCGAATTTTGACCACTGTTCGACAGCTAGTATATATAAATAAGCAAAGACAAAAAGGTTCGGTACCATTTTCTTCTCTGTCCCTTAACCGATTTTCCTTATTTTTGTTTTGTTTAGTAGGTACTGGCGACTTTCAGTGCAGAATGCTAAAATTAATTTATTAGTTCATTAGAAAAATCATTATTTACATCCATACTGTCAATGACAAACAAATAACAGTAACAGACTCGAATCTAAAAGACCGAAAAACAAACAAATTTGGAACCGTCGTTAAAGATATTCTGCATCTAATGGAAATGCTGTGGAACCTTTGGTGTGTCGCAAATGTAAAAACACAGTTTCATCATCAAGGAGTAACCCAAACTCAGACATACTCAATAAAATAAATTTAAAACAACAGGTTTCATCATAAAATTTTTTTACAAACAATGCACCTGAAATTAGTGATATTTTTAGAAAAAGAGAGTACCGGTTTTATATTTATGTATTATAGTTTATAGTGTACTCTATAGCTTAACGGATTGTGTTTTTTGTGTTCCTTATATAACATTTTATTTTAATTCTTTATTTTCAGTATTGCCTTTCTTTACCTTATAGACTTACTTTCATCCTGATGTAGTATCGAATATCGTACTTCACTAGGAGATAGCGGTTGCAAGGCCGTAGCCAGCGGGGGGTTCAACCCCCCCCCCCCCCCGAAATTTTGGAAAATTGGGTTTTAAGATTCAATTTTAACCAAATAATCATCTTTTTCATGATTTTTTTTATATTTATACATTTTTATATATGCTGGATATATATGAATACAAATACAGATTTTGCAGTACCAATCAGTCCACCATCAATCAGCCTGTTGCTGAATTAGATCGAGCTTTATACTTTGTTGAACAGGTGATGATAGTTTTGCTTGGAAATTGTAAAGCGACCTTTAATATATTCAACCTATTAAATGCGTGTTCAGCATTAAAAAGTTACTTTTCAAATTTCATTATAACTTCTGTTATGGTCCCACACTTTTCTTACCAGCTTTTGAGTATATCGCTAAGATTTTCTTGAGCTAACCCGAATCTTCCAGAAAATACTTTCAAAATATATTTTGTCATTCTAAATACCCAAGTTACCCATTTCGATTTTAATTCTAAAATGTCTTATTAGTACAAGATAAAGCAACTTTCTCATTCACAAGTGAGTGCGAGTATCAAATAACCAAATAAATGGTATGTTGATGACTTCGCCCGGTATCATTTTACTACATCTGTAATTAAAAGGTGGTTAATGTAAATCATGTTTACAAGAAAAGAAATCACAACTTCGAAAATATCTCGAAAACTATAATAATTTAGATATACGTGATCTTCATAAAACTCTTATTTATGTTTTGGTGAAACTAAAAATTCAATAATATACAAGTTGTTGTCGACTTCTTGCATAATCAGCAAGCCAATGGCGTATGTGGTTGACAAGAATTTCACAGGATAGGGCATACTCAGAAAGGCCGATTACAATTTTTTAATGTAAATATGTAGCCTAGTTGGCCTAAGATTTCTAAAGGTCCATCGTCATGACACACCCACTATGGCATTTTGAGTTTAATGTAACTACAGTGATTCATTTTAGTTTTCATTGTATATTCGAACTGATCTGGTTTGAATTATTTTATAGTCTCTCTGCTTTTCATTTGGGAAGCAATAATTAATAACATAATTTAGACAATCAAATAAAACATTAAAAATATATATAACCGACTTCCACCTATAACTAAAAATAATTATAACAAAATACCACTCTAGTAAATAAATGACACATTCAATGTTGTTAGGTACCTAGCCAGGAAGTAAAAAATGTAATCATTAAAAGGTGCTCATTCTATACTAATTAATTACCTACCAATCTAGTATATTTTTGAAGTCGGTACCAAGCAAATCTAAAATCCTTCATTGCGTACTTATCTACCACTTCATCAAACTTGATTGTTGCTTGGCACCAACTTCAATAATATACTAGATTGGTAGGTAATTAATTTGTACAGAATGAGCACCTTTTAATGATTACATTTTTTACTTCCTGGGTAGGTACCTAACAAAATTGAATGTGTTATTTGTTTATTAGAGTTGTATTTTGTTATAATTATTTTTAACTTTTTTAGTTATAAGTGGAAGTCAGTTATATATTTTTTAAAAAATATTTTATTTTCAACTTTTTACTTTTAATTCTTCATTTTTTATTTTGTATGTATAACCTTAATAGACAAGACCAGGTAACATCGGAAGCCTCAACACTACACAATGATATATTTTCATTTAAATTGACATGTAAATGTATACGAACAAAATGTACCACTACGCATTGACTTAATAAGCCAAAAATATATTTATGCCTTATAGACCACGCCATGTAACCTTTTTTCAACTTTTTTTAACAACTCTGTATAACTATAGATAATTCCACCCCACCTTATGTATCAACCATCCTGTACATACGACTGCCCACGCAAACGTAAACTATAGGACGGAGAAGAATCCATCCCAGATTTACGGAGTCCTATATTTCAACCATAGTATATAACTCCTTGTGGGCTACCCCATAAATTATTAAATTTTTAACATTTTATATTATCGCCCTTTGTAACATTAATTCCTCTCCACACTATATAAATATAATCCAATTCCAGTATATATATTTCAACCATCCTGTATGATTTGTTTACGTCCACATCATATAACAGTTTTTTAATCACCCTATATAATTTTAATTTCAAATTTTTTCCAAGATTTTTATACCACCAAACGTCCACTCCACCCTATATTCCAACCATCCTGTATATACGACTGCCTATGGACCACTATCATTCTACTCCGTTCTATATTTCAGTCATAATATAAATGCAACTCCTTCTATCACTTTATTTTGTGATTTTGTTTGCTATAACTAAACACCCTGTGTATAAACGCACCAAATAGCAGTTTAGAGTTTGACATGTGTTGTCATTGAATTTTCTATTAGGCCGGGAGAATGTGACAACCAAAAGCACCGTCGATTAAACGTTAAAAAACTATACACATCCATAAGGAGTTTTCGAAAAATCGACTAATATTGGTCAATTTCCATGCACGCATATGTTCATTCACAAATTTACTTTACCAATAGAATTCTTTTCTAAAATTTGAAGTTTCACCAATCCAGATATATGCTCTATAATACAAGACGAAATTCATTCAAAACGATTCACCACAGGAGAAGAAATCAGGTAACATACATAAAAAAAATACGAGACGAATTGATAACCTCCTCCTTTTTGGAAGTCGGTTAAACAGTGCTTTATAATTGAGGTTGATCGATGAGTTTGCATTTAATCTTAGTGTGAGCAAATAACCCTTTAATAACCCCAAGTTAGTTACTTCTCCGTAAGTAAAATAGAGTTTATTAATTCTAACACTCAATTAAGAGATTACAATATTAATATTTAATTAAAGAATCAACTGTAGCTGGAATTTTCTCTTTTCCATTTAAATCTTCCAACTCCATTACTACCAGACAAGTTGCAATCACTCCTTTCGCCTTCTTAACTAATTCACAAGCTGCTGCCATTGAGCCACCAGTTGCAAGAAGATCGTCCACAATAAGAACTCTACTTCCAGGATGTATAGATCCAGACTGCAATTCTAAGATATCCTACAGACAAAAGAAATTATTATTATAATTATTAATTGTAATTCTGGAGGTTGCCTGCAATAAATACACAAATATCTAGAGTGGGGAATTGCAACTACCAATCGAATGAAATAGCGTCTTGCTCACTTTATATTGTCCTCTCCATATAACCTTGGCACGATATTTGTGCATTGCAGACTACCTCCGGAAGGAGCAAAAGGTCTATGCTCTAAATACTGGATCGACAACGTTCATAATTATGCTTGTTGAATGCTCAGTTGAGACTCTCAATGCGCATTTGTGACATCTTCAGTTCAACTTCTGTCTTGGGATGTCACGGTCCGTCAAGTAAACGTCACACGATTTAATAATATGTTCACTAAAACTCTACAGGCTAATAGAACACTCGTGGTTCTTCTAGACAGCTTAGTGGCGAATATTTTGGTTAGACTAATGAAGAAAGAACGCAGTAACGTAATAGTGCTCTGGTGTCAGAAGTGTGGACTGTTAAGTGTGAATGCAAGAAGTGTTTAAGAACGTACGGGTAAACTATGCCCAAAAATGTATAAAAATTTAAGGAGAAATTACACGGGAAATTGTTAATATTTCGAACTAAACGGAACAGAATGAACTTATTCCGCTGAGGAAAAAGATTCAAGAACCGTTAATAAAATAGTATGAAAAAACGGCCGGTTAAACAACAGAAATAAGTACACGGATTAAAGAACTACAGTCGAAAGTCCCACTTGCATGTATGCTTGCTTTATTCGTAAAAATTACGGT
Organism: Octodonta nipae; assembly: GCA_034190945.1. NCBI lineage: Eukaryota > Metazoa > Arthropoda > Insecta > Coleoptera > Chrysomelidae > Octodonta > Octodonta nipae. The sequence continues at coordinate 95,892,347 of CM067222.1, forward strand.
TTGGCTGTTTTTTTGTTTTAATACAATTGAAATTAGTGGTACCTTCTATGTACGCAGTTTCAACTGTGGAACATAGGTTTGTCTTCCAGATCAAACATATACAATTATTTGTTTTACATATATTTTTGTGATATGGAATAACCAACACAATTAGCAAAAATTAATTTGGGCATAAACTCCTTAATATTAATTTTTAACATACTTTTCCGTATTCCTTTTCATATTCGAACGATAATACTTCACCGGGTAGTTTATTTTTCTTTCGTATTGGTACAAAAGGTACATTTAATTCAAGAGCCAACAGTGGTCCAAACAGGAATCCCCTTGAATCGAGTCCAACAACACATTGTATAGATGGAGTTATTTCTCTTGCAACATCAACCATCACCTCCATAAGAATTCTGAAAATATCTGGTTTTTGCAAAACCGCAAATATGTCCCTGGAAATACAAAAATGTGATATGTAAAAATTTAAAATATGTAGCAGACTGAATAATATAAAGTATATTACTTTAAGTATTAAGCTTATAAGATTTAGATATAAGTACTCGTACTTGCATAGGCTGCAAAATGTGCGAATAAGATTTAAGTTGTACTTATAAGCTTAAGCTATAAAATTTTTGTTTAAAGTAGAAGAAGAAACCAATATTTTTTGTTTTCATTTATTTTCAATTCAAATAGGTTTTTATTCCAGTATTCGCTATCTATCTGGTATACTTAATTGTGTCTGAACTTTGTTGTTATATAGTAGTAATAGCTAAGCAAAAAAAGATATTCTTATAACATTCATGTTACGCTGCCAAAAATTAAGAAATCTTCCAGAAATTAATCATCCCAAATAAAAAGTAAAATTGCGAATACAATAAAATAATTTGGTCAAGTGCGAGTTGGACTGGCATACTAAAGGTTCACTACCACCTTCAAGATTCTAATATTTCAGTTTCAAACAAGCAGGGAATGAGTGCATTTTCTTATATTTACCCTAAAATCTTTTAAAGGAAGCGTTTTAAATTTATAAAAAATATACACTTTCATTTTCCACACATAGACTTTTTATTTTATCTGCTTCAGGATTCGCTTGATTTTGATCAGAATACATATGTATTTAATTTTCTAATTTGGCCCCTAAAAATTAATATTAGAGTTTTATTTTACTCATAAACATTTAAGGAAGCCTTTGATAATCTACTCTCTGAATTTTGAGGCTCTGTAGATTGGAAGATAAAGGGCAAAACAGATCAAGTTTTGAATTATAAATTATTAAATATGTTATTTAAATTATTTAAAAATACAAATAAAATATATTTTTTCAAAATTTAAATAGTTTAGTTTCTAAAGTGGGAATTAAGTCGATGTTTAATATTTTTGTTAATATCTTTTAAACAATTGATTTAAAAATATGATATATTTGTAATTCATATAATGAGCCTTTTATCTGATATGATGCGTTTGAAAAATTAATTTTGATTTTCCACTTAATTGTATAATTTGTCCCTAAAATTACTATGGGGTTTTTTAATATTCTTTCTTATAATTAAATTTCAAATGAGCACCAGTACCCCCAATTATTTTCAAAATTTTAGGTAGTATGGTTTCGGAAATAAAGCGAGAAATGAGAATTTTTTATATCTTTATGTTAATATCCTGTAAACAAGTTTTAAAAATATGAAAAATATATATTTGTATTCCTCATAATAAACCATTTAATACTATAATTTGGCCCCCAATATTAATATTAGGGATTTCTTCGTATTTTTCCTGTAAACAAAAAAAAATAGGTCATATAGTTTGGGGAATAAAGGGGTGAATGGGTAATTTTTTAAATATTTTTTTAAATATATTTTAATATATTTATTTAAAAAAATAATATAAAAATATATTAGTATTTGTCATAATTAGCCCTTTGATTTGATATATTAATTGATCCGTTAGAAACAATTATATTTTTTATTTTCCATTTAATTCTATAATTTACTCCCCCCCAAAATGAATATTAGGGGTCTTTCCTTATTTTTCCAGTAAATTTCAGGTGGAGGGCTATACCTCTATTTGTTTCCAGCTTATGGTTTCGGAGATAAGGGGGGGATGGATAATTTTTTTATATTTTTGTTAATATCTTTTAATTAATTTATTTTAAAAATATGGAAAAATATATTTGTTTTCGTCATAATGAGCCCTTTCATTTGATATATAACATGATGGGTTAGCGACAATTTTAATTTTATATTTTCCATTTAATTATGTAATTTGCTCCCCAAAATTCAAAGTAGAGCTTTCTTTTTATTTTTCCAGTAAACTTCAGGTCAGACCCTATACCTCTAACTTTACGTTTTATAGTTTCGGAGATAAGAGGGGGAGATAGGTAAATTATGGTAAATTTCCGTTAATTTATTTTTGATTATTTTTTTTTAATATGAAAAAAATATATTTGTGTTCTTCAGAATGGGAACTTTCATTTGATATATTACATGATGCATTTCAAATTTTTTTATTTTTAAATTTTCATTTAATTTTATAATTTGCCCCCCAAAATTAATATTAATGGTTTCTCCTTATTTTTCCCGTAAAGCTCGTGTAACGATCTATATTTCCTATTTTTTCAAAATATTAGGGTCAGTAGTTTCGGAGGTCAGGGGGGAACGGTCGATTTTTTTAGTTTTTTCCCTAGAAATACCCCTAAAATCAAAATTTCTTTATTTTTATGTACTCCTGATCGGGTCACCAAACTATACATTGATACCAAATTTCAACCTCTTCCGTCCAGTAGTTTAGGAGAAAATTGCTGTGATGTGACAGAGGCAGAAATCTGGAGTGATATTATAAGGGTATCCGTATATTGTATATACGGAACCCTAAAAAAGGGCGGCAGTCATTTGAGACTGAACGATAGAAGCGAAAGCTTCTTAAGAAATATTCTCATGAAGTCTATAGTTTTATAATTAAAAATTTTACTTTTATTTTATTACCGCAAGTTGTACTATTGCCAACTAGATGGCAAACACAGCGTTAATAGACTAATTTGGCATTTAGGCAAGAACAGTGACAAAAAGACAAGAAATGGAAAAATTCAACTTATAGAATTATATTGTCATCGGCCCTTGACACGTATGCAAATTTTCAAGTTAATTAAACTTCTTTAAGCTGTTAAAAATTACGTTTTAAGTTTCCGTTACATAGATACATACATGCCAACCTAATAAAAACGTGTTAAAAAATTTGACATTTTTTCACCCGAATGACGACTACTTTTATAAAAAAATTTTTTTCGTACATTCCCCTTTATTTCTGTTATATCGGTGGTTTCAAATATAACTTTTAAAAAAAAACTTTTTATTGAAAGAAACTAACACTCTAAATTACAATAAACTTAAAACTTATTTAAAACTTATGATGTTGACTCTGGAATGAAATTAGAATAATGTTTGATCTACAAATTTGATCTTTTATAATGTTGGTCAATCTTGTGACATTTGCAGTTTATTTTGTTATTCATAATGATTGACTGCAAGTGTCACTTACATAGGATGCTGAATTATTGGAAATGCACGTGTGACATATGAAAAAGTAATTGTTAATACATACATACATACAATGTTTCACACAATGGTTTATTGTTATTATTTTATATAACATGTCTTAACGTTTTTGTAACACAACGACACAAATTTCAATTTTCATGAAAAAAGATGTATTACAATTTAAAGTTAACAAGTTAAAGTAAATACATTTGTGAATCATATGAATATTATATTACAATTATCATAAATAAAAATAACTTTGTGATAGTCACAACAACGATCGTCTTTCTGAGAGATAAAGACATAGCATGACAGGTCCGTGACGCACCCACGCACGCAATCTGCCGGGCGTAGTTCTCTAGGACTCGAAGACGACCTTCGTCTTATCTTATGAGTGGAGGATGATTATTATTGTTTTTGTTATCATATAAAAATAAACATAATAATAATGAATTTCATCTTTGCCGAAATAATTTTTTGTGTATTTATTTTTTTGCATCCACATGTGTGATGGAATACCACTTTTGTCGTATAATTTGGACGAAAGGAGATATTTCCCTAACTACTTATGTGTAATTTATATGTAACCGTACATTTTTAATGTTATGCAGTTATTAGTAGTGATGGAAGCCGTCCATATCCCTGTTAATATTATTGAAAATATTAAGTTTGTGGAAATTGTTTAATGAAATCAGTTTGTACTTCGGTACAAATTTTTGGGTTGTATATTGGCGAAAAAGTACAAATTTGCGAATTACCAGACATTAGGAAACACAGTGTTGTTCAACAAATCTTCATTCCCCACAAAATAATGTATATTATAAAACACCTGACTTCAACTGACTGAAAACGAAAACAGTTTAAAACAGTGTGCAATCAATCAAACGTCAAATTGATGGGGCCGTTTTAGACAAAAAAGTGAAGATTCATCTGAGTGTAGTCACCTAATTACTGTTTTCTCAGATTTTCTGAAATACCGTAAATCTCACTCTATAAAGAATTGCATATACATTTCCGTAATATTTAGGCGGTTTTTGAATCATGACTTAGCATACATAAAATAATTTGGTCAAGTGCGAATTGGACTCGCATTCTCAGGGTTCCGTACCACCTCCAAGATTCTAATATTCCAGTTTTAGACAAGCAGGTAATGAGTGTATTAACTTATATTTAGCCTAATATCTTTTAAAGGAAGCGTTTTAAATTTATAAAAAAATATACACTTTGATTTTCCACACATAGACCTTTTATTTTATCTGCTTTAGGATTCGCTTGATTTTTATCAGAATACATATGTATTTAATTATCTAATTTGGCCCCCAAAAATTAGCATTAAAGTTTTATTTTACTAATACACTTTCAGAGAAGCCTTTTATAATCTACTGTCTGAATTTTGAGGCTCTGTAGATTGGAAGATATAGGGCAAAATAGGTGAAGTTTTAAATTATAAATTATTAAAATGTGTTATTCAAATTATTTAAAAATACAAATAAAATATATTTTTCCAAATTTAAATAGTCTAGTTTCTAAAGTGAGAATTAAGTCGATGTTTAATATTGTTGTTAATATCTTTTAAATAAATGATTTAAAAATATGATATATTTGTAATTCACATAATGAGCCTTTTATCTGATATGAAGCGTTTGAAAATTGAATTTTTATTTTCGATTTAATTGTATAATTTGTCTCTAAAATTACTATGGGGGTTTTCTAATAATTTTTATTATATATTTCAAGTGAGCCCCAGTACCCCTAATTAAAAATATATTTTTTATTCCTTATAATGAGCCCTTTCATTTGATGTATTGCATGATGCCTTAAAAAAGTATTTTTTTATTTTCCGTTTAATTCTATAATTTGTCCCCCAATATTAATATTAGGGATTTCTTCATATTTTTCCTGTAAAAAAATTAGGTCTTATAGTTTGGGGAATAGCAGGGGGAGTGGGTTATTTTTTACATATTTTTTTTAAATATATTTTAAAATATTCATTTTAAAAAAAAATTAAAAAAATATATTTGTATTCGTAATAATGAGCCCTGTGATTTGATATATTACATGATACGTTAGAAACGATTATAATTTTTATTTTTCATTTAATTCTATAATTTGCAGTAAAGTTCAGGCTATACCTCAATTTTTCTCAAAAATTTTCCAGCCTACGGTTTCGGAGATAAGGGGGGGATGGGTAATTTTTTTTAATATTCTTGTTAATATCTTCTAATTAATTAATTTTAAAAATATGAAAAACATATATTTGTTTTCGTCATTATGAGCCCTTTCATTTGATGTATAACATGCTGGGTTAGAAAGAATTTTAATTTTATATTTTCCATTTAATTCTGTAATTTGCCCCCAAAATTAAAAGTAGAGGTTTCTCCTTATTTTTCCAGTAAACTTCAGGTCAGACCCTATACCTCTAATTTTTTTCAAAACTTTACGTTTTATAGTTGCGAAGATAAGGGGGGGGGGATGGGTAAATTTTGCTATATTTTCGTTAATATCATTTTAACTATGAAAAAAATATATTTGTATTCCTCAGAATGGGACCTTCCATTTAATATATTTCATGATGCGTTGAAAATAATTTTATTTTTAAATTTTCATTTAATTCTATAATTTGCCCCCCAAAATTAATATTAATGGTTTCTTTTTGTTTTTCCTGTAAAGTTTACGCAACGATCTATAATTCCTATTTTTTCAAAATTTTAGGGTCAGTAGTTTCGGAGATCAGGGGGGGAACGGTCGATTTTTTTTATTTTTCCCCCCAGAAGTACCCCTAAAATCAAAATTTCTTCATTTACGATATGTACTTCTGATCGTGGTTTATTTAATTCTGTAATTTGCCCACCAAAATTATTAGTAGAGGTTTCTCCTTATTTTTCCGGAAAAATTCAGGTGAGGCCCTATATCTCTATTTTTTTTCAAAATTTTCCTTTTTATAGTTTTGGAGATAAGCGGTTCGATTTCTTTAGTTTTTCCCCCCAGAGGTACAATAAAAATCAAAATTTCTTCATTTACGATATGTCTTACTCCTGATTAGGTCACCAAACTATACATTGATGCCAAATTTCAACCTCTTCCTTCCAGTAGTTTAGGAGAAAATTGCTGTGATGTGACAGAGGCAGAAATCCGGAGTGATATTATAAAGGTATCCGTATATTGTATATACGGAACCCTAAAAAAGCGTGGCACTCATTTGAGACTAAACGATAGAAGCGAAAGCTTCTTACGAAATATTCTCATGAAGTATACAGTTTTATAATTAAAAAGTTTACTTCCATTTTATTACCGCAAGTTCTACTATTGTCAACTAAATGGGAAACACAGCGTTAATAGACTAATTTGGCATTTGGGCAAAAACAGTGACAAAAAAACAACAAACGGGAAAATTCAACTTAAAGAATTGTATTGTCATCGGCGCTTGACACGTATGCAAATTTTCAAGTTAATTAGACTTCTTTAAGTTTTTAAAAGTTATGTTGTTTATCCATTATATAGATACATACATATATGCCAACCTAATTTGTTTTTTTAAATATGAAAAAATATATTTGTGTTCCTCGGAATGGGACCTTTCATTTGATGTATTACATGATGCGTTTGAAATTTTTAATTTTTAAATTTTCATTTAATTCTATAATTTGCCCCCCAAAATTAATATTAATGGGTGTTCCTTATTTTTCCTTTAAAGTTCGGGCAACGTTCTATATTTCCTATTTTGTTCAAAATTTTAGGTACAGTAGTTTCGATGATCAGGGGGGAGGCGGTCGATTTTCTTAGTTTCTCCCCCCAGAAGTACCCCTAAAGTACCCCTAAAATCAAAATTTCTTCATTTACGATATGTACTCCTGATCGGGTCACGAAACTATACATTAATACCAAATTTCAACCTCTTCCGTCCAGTAGTTTAGGAGAAAATTGCTGTGATTGTATACGAACTGATAACCTCTTCCTTTTTGGAAGTCGGTTAATATTTAATTAAAATTAGTGATCAGAGCTACAAAGACTGGTTCTTCAGGAACATTGGTAATACGTTATCGGAAGGTTACAATAATTATAGTTTAAGTTTAGATAATAATGAGATAGATGAACTACACTCCAACATGTGTACATATATTTTGACGTAAGATGTAATATTGTTCGACATCTAGGAAATATAAGATTCGAATTTGAAGCAAAAAAATAGTGGCATCTCGAAGAAAGTAATATATTTTATACCCAATTTAAATTAATTAATGTTCACTTTGGTAAATTCCGTTTTTAATTTCATTTCTTCTTCGTACTTCTCTCTTTCGAATATCTACTTCTACATTTTCTGTATTTTTATCATTTACATTGTCATCTTCTTCTATTAATGTAATTTTTTCATTAGTGTCATTACATGTTGCTTATGCATATATACTGATGTTTTTTTAGTGGAAAGTTCATCATGTGCATTAACCCATATTTGAAAATTTAAGTCCTTAACACTGCATAGTCTTAAAACGTTCACGGAATACCACAGATCATACAATAAAGATGAAATACTACACAGACCTATAAAATGAAATTCCTGGGTCTGTGGAATACTACGATCTGTGATGACACCTGTAACCGCATGTTTGCAGATTTTAAAATGCATTAGTTCTTATAGATTATAGCATTTGTTGCGTTTTATTCATACCATATTCAGCTTTTACATAAAAAATCAGCACAAACTAAAGGCGAATAGACTGACTTAGTAAGTTAAAGCAAACGTTTATGGTAATTCATAAAAATAATAGAAAGATAAGAACTCAATTTTATTCAAACCCGAAAATATTATATTACTTTACACTTACCTAAATAAAACTCCAGCAATTGGAAAGTCTGGGTAGCTGCTTACATGCTTCTTTACCAGTTCAATTTTTTCTTCTCTACTTGTCATTTTATCGGCAACAACACAACCACGTGCGGCAAAATTTAAAAGAAATGTAAACGTCAAAGTAATGACATATTTGTTGAATAATATTTGCTGTATCAATTAAAGTATTTCAAACGTTATCTTTTTCAATTGGTAAATAATTTCATTTAATCGGGAGCGTATAACGGTAAACGATTACCCTTTTAAACGTGTACCTACTACTTTAACCTTAAGATGATATATATACGTGGTTTCCAGTAGGCTTGTCTCGTGCACATGAATACTCAACTGAAGTGGCCTTGGAATAAATGATAAATATTAAAGGCGGTTATATAAGCTAGACTGACACAGACAGAGCTTGTACAATACGTATAATTTAAATTTACTGAATTATATACAGGGAGTGGTCTAAATGGTTACTTGAATGCTTATTAAAATTGATCATAGAGGTTGATTCTCATAAATGACTATTAGTGTGATGGGATTTTTTTATTATAGAATTTCGTTTGTATTTTGAAAGGATCATTCCTTATCGTTAATTGGGCACTAAGTACCTACTCGTCTATACTGATATACAGGGTGTAGAATAATGCAGTGCAAGTATTTTGGTAGATGACAAAACTGATCAGTATGTATATAAAAGTCTTATAGTAGGAGAGCCCAAGCGGGGATATTGCGCATTACTCGAGTGTATCAGAAAATCATATGGAGAAACTTCACTCCTTATTATCCCTACCACATACAGAGTGATAATCAGTATGGAGATCTCGGAAACTAGCGGAGATAGAGCAATGGTTAAATTGGGAAAGATTTGCAGTTTTACTGGCCCAATTTAATGACACTTACTAGATATTTTGAAAAAACGAAATTCTGTCGATTTAGTCAAATCCCTCTAGCTCCTTTGTTTTTGATTTTATAAAAAAGTGTAAATATCAAAATTGAAGGGAACTGTATCCCGAATATGATTGTCATGTCCTCGATTGCGTGACAGCTCGCGTCTTCGAGATATAACACAAACTTTTGAATGGAAACCATAGTTGACTATGACCTCAAAAAATCGGACATTTTTAGAGATTTTCAACGATATAATACTCGATATAGTTATGGATGTTTTTCTCTGTTATTTTCACTTTTAACGTAGTTAGCCATGAAATAGATTGATTTACTAATAACTATTCCCAAAAACATCGAACGATTTTTTTATTAGGTATATCAGATATAACGAAAAAACTAAATAAGTAGGTACTTACTAAAAACTTTAAAAAATGAAGTAGGTACATAATAGTGGTTACAATTTATGTTCGAAAAGTCCATCATTGTTATTTAAACAAAAATTGCATCTTTTTAAGATTACCATTACCGCTTTCCTCACGGACCGCCTATTAATTTCTTCAATTGCTTGTAATACCGCCTCCCTTTGGTAATCAACTGTCTCATACTTTCTTTTGTATACTTTGTTTTTTAGCTCACCCCATAAATAGAAGTCTATGACTGCCAAATCGGGAGACCGGAGTGGCCATTCGCGTGGGCTATTTCTTCCTATCCAATATTGTCCTACTAATAACGAGTTATGCGCAAGTGCTCCGTCATGTTTGAACCACTCAATTTCTAAACGAGTTCTCAAATTCAAATTATGCAACATGTCTTGAAAAGTGTATTGCAAGAAATGCAAGTAGCGCTCCCCAGTAAGTGATTCGTCATAGATAAAAGACCCCAGAATAGTAGACCCTAAGATACCACACCAAACATTAAAAACAAATTTTATGTGGGGTCGTCTCTGTTCTACATGGAAAGGGTTTTCTTTAGCCCAGATATGCTCATTGTGTCTATTGAACATACCGCAGTTGTAAATCTAGTTTCATCTGACCATAACACCTTTAATGGAAACTGTGGATTGTCAAGGCACATATCTAAACCATGTACAAAACAAAGTACGTCGATGTTCTTCACCAGCATGCAAAGTTTGAGAAACTGAAAGTTTGTACGGGTGGAACTTGTGCGCTTTCAGTACCTTAACTACAGTTCGTTGAGATGTGCCAGCTTCTGCCGCAATCTCACGAGTTGATGTAGATGGATTTTGATTTACTATTGCCAAAATATTTATTTGTGCTGCTTCGTTAATTTGATTACGTTCCTTTGGTGGTTTAGTAATAGATCCATATCTGCGTAAACTATCGTAAAACCTCTTAAATGTACATAGAGCAGGTTGACGACGATTAAAATATCTATGAAAGTATTCCTCAGCTGCATAAACTGAATTTTTATGGCATATGATATAACATTCCACCATATTCAGTTTTTCTTCGTTACAATATTCATTTCATCACGAAAACTTGTCAATATCGACTGTCAGTTCAGCACTACTAATGGAATTACTCTCAAATGAGGAAACGTCAAAGTGAAAACAATCTTTTTCATGGCTACCTAAGTTAAAAGTGAAAATAAGAGAGTAAAGCATCCATAACTTCGTTATTTTTATGAATAACTTTATCGAGTATTATATCGTTGAAAAGCTCTAAAAATGATCGATTTCTTGAGGTCATAGCTAACTATAGTTTCCATTCAAAAAAAGTTAAGTATGTGACATATCTCGAAAACGAGGGCTGTCACGCAAACGAGGACATGACAATCATATTCGGGATACAATTCCCTTTAATTTTGATGTTTACACTTTTTTATAAAATCAAAAACACAGGAGCTAGAGGGATTTGACTCAATCGACAGAAATTCGTTTTTTTGAAAATGTCTAGTTAGCCATGACTTTATACAAAAATCCGAAAGTGTCATTAAATTGGGCCAGTAAAACTGCAAATCTTTCCCAATTTAACCATTGCTCTATCCCCGCTAGTTTCCGAGATCCCCATACTGATCATCAAAAAAAACTCACCCTGTATGAACCCTTAATATAGGGGCGTGCCATTGAGAGCAGCCGACCAGAATAGTAACAAAATTGATCCTCAGAAATACTCGAGCGCGTCAGATTAAGGCCGGGCGCATACGCTCGGTTTCCTGATTAGGTTTCCTGATCAGGAATTCAGATCCGGAATTCCGCGTGCCTAGCGCAAACCATTCGTTATTTTGTATTAGGAATTTACACGGTTAGTTCGAATAGAGACGCTTATGTGAAAGCACAAATGGTCGACGAGCATGAATTGATTGCGGTTCCGAATGGAAATTTCCGTGCGTATGCGGCGAACGATAAGAAATGTATGTGAGCGCTGCGTTCGGGGAGACGCCATTAGGTTTTTTCCGTTCTGACTACCCGAACGCACGGAATAAATTCCGAAACGAATGTCAGGTTCTTTTCCGTTCGGAAATAGTAAGTACGTGTGCGCCTTGTTGAACATTTTGTATGTAAATGGGGCATTCAGATTTCCGAATCTGAATTCCTGATCAGGAAACCTAATCAGGAAACCGAGCGTATGCGCCCGGCCTTAGGGCGGACGCAAACGCTCGGTTTCCTGATTAGGTTTCCTGATCAGGAATTCAGATCAGGAATTCCGCGTGCCTAGCGCAAACCATTCGTTATTTTGTATTAGAAATTTACACGGTCAGTTCGAATAGAGACGCTCCTGTGAAAGCACAAATGGTCGACGAGCATGAATTGATGAATTGATCGCGGTTCCGAATGGAAATTTCCGTGCGTATGCGGCGAATGATAAGAAATGTATGTGAGCGCTGCGTTCGGGGAGACGCCATTAGGTTTTTTCCGTTCTGACTACCCGAACGCACGGAATAAATTCCGAAACGAACGTCAGGTTCTTTTCCGTTCGGTAAGTACGTGTGCGCCTTGTTGTACATTTTGTATGTAAATGGAGCATTCAGCTTTCCGAATCTGAATTCCTGATCAGGAAACCTAATCAGGAAACCGAGCGTATGCGCCCGGCCTAAGACAAAGTAAGTAATGAGACATGGAGGAGAAAAGTCTCATCTGACGATTTAAGCGTGAACTAAGGAAATAGTGGAAACACAAAGTTGTAAAAACTTTTTATTTTGAAGGAAATCCTTTAAGGAATATGGAAAAATTATTATCTGACATTTTTAATGGAGCTAAAATCTTCAACAAAGTGTGGAGAGTACAGCTGCTGGCTGCTGTGTATTTCCCACTCCGCGTCTCATTATTTCTTTATCTCTCACTCTCTCGCACCGTCTATCGCCATGATGCTGTCAATGATTCAAGAAACAACTGTGTAATTTTTGTTTATGTTTACGAAATATGAGTATTTGGAAATCTTAAGTATGGAAGAAAAAACAATCTTGGTGAGTTTTTTTACGATAAAGCAAATTCTTGTTACTTGTAAAATTCCACAGTTCTTTGTTGGTAAAATCGAGTATGATACGTATAGGTATAGACTTTGATATTTTGTTTTTTTTCTGGAAATTTTAATGTAGATTGGTCATCTTATTATTACTAAATGCTTACTCAGGCAAGAAAATGTTAAAAAACAAGTTAAAAGAATTCCCTTATAATGCTTTAGTACATAAAAAACTACAAAAACTACATATTTCTAAAATCCATCATAGAAATTTAAAACTTAAATAGGTTTTCAGTATACACTTTCCGTTCCACACAGTCTCATTCACGCATAGCAATGTTGCCAGATATACATAAATTTCCAAAAACTTAATCATGTAATACGTCCTATACATCTAATTTTTATGTACGTGGGGAATTGTTTTTTGAGAACCGAACTATTTTCCGGGAAACCAAAGTAATACATGAATGAGAATTTAGAGGTTGATTGATTCCTTTCTTTAAATGATGTAAAACGTAATTTGCCATTTTGCGAAAATTGCAATATTCTATATCTAGGATATTGAACGTAATACTAGTGTGAATCTTGATACTTGATAATTTTCCAAAATAAATGGTGTTTTAACATTTTTCGCTAATTCAGTTACCAGATATGGGGCAAGTAGGATAATTAGGGTTCCGTATAAACAATATCCGGATACCCTTATAATATCACTCAGGATTTGTGCCTCTGTCACATCACAGCAATTTTCTCCTAAACTACTGGACGGAATAGGTTGTAATTTGGTATATATGTATAGTTAAAAGAAGAAATTTTCATTTTAGGGGTACGTCTGTGGGGAAAAATTTAAAAAATCCACCGTTCCCCCCCTGATCTCCGAAACTACTAAGCCTAAAATTTAAAAAAAATAGGAAATATAGAACGTTGCCCGAACTTTACAAGAAAAATATGGAGAAACCATTGATATTAATTTTAGGAGGCAAATCACAGCATTAAATGGTAAACATAAAATTAAAATTATTTCTAACGCATCATGTAATACACCAAATCAAAGGGCTCATTATGACAAATACAAATATATTTTTTCCATATTTTTTAAATCAATATTATAAAATATTTTAACAAAAATATTTAAAAAAATTACCCATTACCCCTTTATTCCTCAAACTATAAGACCTAACATTTTTGTTTGCAGGAAAAATACGAGGGCAAATTATAGAATTAAATGAAAATTTAAAAATAAAAAAAATCCAAACGCATTATGTAATACATCAAATGAAAGGTCCCATTTTGAGGAACACAAATATATTTTTTTCATATTTAAAAAAAAATGTTAAAAAGATATTAACGAAAATATACCAAAATTTATACATTCCCCCCCTTATCTCCGAAACTATAAAATGTAAAGTTTTGAAAAAGAGGTATAGGGTCTGACCTGAAGTTTACTGGAAAAATAAGGAGAAACCTCTACTTTTAATTTTGGGGGGTAAATTACAGAATTAAATGTAAAATATAAAATGAAAATTGTTGCAAACCCTCGTGTTATATATCAAATGAAAGGACTCATTATGACGATAACAAATATATTTTTTTTTCATATTTTTAAAATAAATAAATTAAAAGAAATTATAAAAAATATAAAAAAATTTACCCATCCCCCCTTATCTCCGAAACCATAAGCTGGAAAATTTTGAGAGCCCCTCACCTGAACTTTACTGTCAAAATAAGGAGAAACCCCTAATGTTTATTTTGAGGGGCAAATTATAGAATTAAATGGAAAATATAAAATTAAAATTGTTTCGAATCCATCATGTTATATATCTATATATAAATGGGCTAAGACAAAACGATTAGGTACCATTTTCTCCTGTCTCTCAACCGATTTTCTTCATTTTTATTTTGTTTAGTAGCTACTGACGACCTTCAGTGCAGAATGCTAATATTAATTTATAATAATGGTTCATTCATTAAATAAAATATAATAAAAATTCATTATTTACGTCATAATGTCAACGCCAAACAACTGAATGTGCCGCGTTCCGCCACCGTCAAACTCAAAACTCTGAGTAATTATATATAGACGGACCAATGCTGTTTTTACTTAGAGCATGTACTACTGGAAGTGGCATGCAAGAGTTGTTATTGTTTAGTGGTAAAGTAATCGTTGTATATTATAATTATACAGGGCGATTTCAGATATGTTCAAAATATTTTTTTTCGTGGGTGGCACATAAGCAGTTGCATATATGGGGGTTTAAAATACAGAGTAGAGTGCAATTACAAATAATAAAATAATTATATAGGGAAGCCCATTAGCGGTTGAATTTACAGGGTTCTTGGAATAGAAGGTGCAGTAGAATTACGGTTATACAGGGTGGTGCAAAGAGTATTATACAGAGATGCATATACAGGGTGGCGGAAATGGAAATGCAACATTTTGTAACCCATAAGCAGTTGTACATATAGGGAAGATGAAATATAGGGTGAGAGGAATTATAGTAATACAGGATGATGATAAAAAATGTTAGAAACGGAAATAATTTATAGACTAGCCCACGAAGAGTTCCATATATATGATGATTGAAATATAGGTCAGAGTAGAGTTATGTTACAGAAGATAGTTAAAAATTTCATAAACAAAAAGAGTAAATACCGTGGCTCATAGGCAGTGGCATATACAGAATGATTTACCGGGTGGTTCAAAAATGTTAAAAAATATTATGCGTGGTCCATGAGCAGTTGCATATACAGGGTGGTGGAAATATATAATGAGATGGAATTATTATAATGAGGATTTTAATGAATGTTTGAGAATTGAGTGCAATTATAGCTATACAGACAGGTTAGAAAAAATAAATATGTATGGTAGCCCATTAGCAGTTGCTTTGTTGTCATATTAAATTAAGAATTACGAATTTGCACACAAATTATGTCCTATGAATTATATCTGGAAAAAACTTGAATTTCTTTACTTATTTGTAGAAGCGAGATGTAAGACCGACATCTAGGATTTTTCCGTGTGATTGCTGTTCTCCCTAAGGTCCTAGGATAGAATGTCCCGATACGATTTTCAGGTTACTTAACCTGCCAGAGATATTGACACAATTGATCGAATTTCGACCACTGGGCGACAGCTAGTCAAATGAAATGGCTCATTATGACGAAAACAAAACAAATATACTTTTTTCATATTTTTAAAATAAGTTAATTAAAAGATATTAACACAAATATCAAATAAATAAAAAACAATACTTATCCCCCCCTTATCTCCGAAACCATAAGCTGGAAAATTTTGAAAAAAATTGAGGTATAGCCCCTCACCTGAACTTTACTTAAAAAATAAGGAGAAACACCTCATATTCATTTTGAGGGGCAAATTATAGAATTAAATGGAAAATAAAAATATATTTTTTTAACGCATCATGCAATACATCAAATGAAAGGATTCTGAGGAATACAAACATATATTTTTCATATTTTTAAATTTAATTGTTTACAAAATATTAACATAAAGATATACAGAATTTCTCGCTTTATTTCCGAAACCATACTACCTAAAATTTTGAAAATAATTAGGGGTACTGGGGCTCACTTAAAATTTATAAGAAAAATTATTAAAAAACCCATATAGGAATTTTAGGGACAAATTATACAATTAAATGGAAAATAAAAATTCAATTTTCAAACGCATCATGTAATATATCAGATAAAAGGCTCATTATGTCAATTACAAATATATCCTATTTTTAGATCACTAGTTTAAAACATATTAACAAAAATGTTAAACATCGACTTAATTCCCACTTTAGAAACTACACTATTTAAATTTTGAAAAATATATTTTATCTGTATTTTTAAATAATTTAAATAACAGATTTAATAATTTATAATTTAAAACTTGACCTATTCTGCCCTTTATCTTCCAATCGGCCTCAAAACTCAGACAGTAGATTATAAAAGGCTTCTCTGAAAGTTTATTAGTAAAATAAAACTCTAATGTTAATTTTTGGGGGCCAAATTAGAAAATTAAATACATATGTATTCTGATAAAAATCAAGCCAATCTTGAAGCAGATAAAATAAAATGTCTATGTGTGGAAAATCAAAGTTTATATTTTTTATAAATTTAAAACTATTAGTTTAAAAGTTAATAGGGTAATTATAAGGAAATGCTCGTTCCCTGCATGTCTGAAACTGGAATATTAGAATCTTGAAGGTGGTACGGAACCCTTAGTATGCGAGTCCAACTCACACGACCAAATTATTTTTAATAAAAACTCTCTACTCCTAGAAAACTGCATACAGGTATGAGAATTAGGATATTAATTCTTTTGATTTATAAAAATTTGTTGTGACATTTTTCCATTTTGGATCGGCGAAAGGGGGTGCGTTAGGTAATTTGTTGGCGACAAAAAATGATACGGACCTGGAAATTGGTATGTTTCTTTTTCTGAATTCTCTATATCTGAATTTAACCATTTAGCGAAAATTGACATATCCGATATGTGTTATAACGGGTATTAATCATTGCATGAGAATTAATAGATTGCGTTTTTCTTTAGATGCATAGAGAGATTTGATTAATATCAGATGAAATCTCAATAAAACTGAAAAATGTCTGAAATATAAAATAAGTCAAGTGATAAAGATCTATCAAAAGAAAATGAATTCCAAAAATATCAAAAACTTTGAAATTTTAAGAATACTAATACACCAAATATCACAAAAATACAATATATTATAAAATTGGCAAAATTATTGTCAAAACTATAAAATGGCAAAAAATCGCGAAATTCTAAAATGTACAAAAGTTCAAAAATGCCAAAAGTAGTAGAAATAAAAAGTCAACATTAGAGTAATTGCGACAAACAAAACGTCAAAAATTTAAAATATTAAAAATGTTAAAAATATTAAATGTCAAAAATTTCAATAAAGTCGAGAATGTCAAAAATGGCAATGAAAAACATGTCAAAAAAATTCTAAAATATAAAACGACTAAAACTAAAATATCAAATGTCAAATTTTTTTAAGATGCCTGGCTCTTCATAATAAATTTTAAAATAATGTTTATTTAGAAGCGTGTGTTGCTAGATATATTTCGCTCATGAATGATGTTATATATACTTAATAGTTGAAAAAAAATCTAAAAATGCAGGGGATAACTACGTCAAATACGCCAATTTGTCTGACCCATGCTAAGCCGAGGCGTGTCAGCTTGTTACTTATATTTGAGAACATGCTTCCATGTATTTTTAAATCCTCGGCCTGGATAATACTTGGGGGCCCACATTTGATGAGACGAAACTAGCCACTGTTAGTACCGTGGCTTCTCCAAAAGTTACGCCGCCGAATCTGAAAAGTTACAAATTTACACCAAAAGTTACATGTTAGATATTCTGGAAGTATTAAAAATACTTACTTAATGCATGGTCGTACCAGGCAGCAGCCCCCTCCTTGGACCTGTAAAACCTGCCGTGAGCCATGAAATTGCTGCCTTGTCAATAGAACAAAAAAAATCTGATTTGTCCCTCTCTCTAGGACATTTTTTTCCGATTTGCCCCCCTCTAGGACAATTTTGTTTTCTAATTTGCCGTCCCTAAACTAAAAGCTCGATACGCCCCTGGCAATGAGACTGCTTTTACCCGATTAAATTATCATAATAATTAGTATCTGACATTAGTTTTTCAGTATTTTCCTTGCAATTATTTTCGTTATTGTTACTCTGGTGGATTTGCATATTAGATAACGAGACTTTCAAAATCTGTACATCTTGTAAGAAATATAAAATAACTACCGCTTATTCACCAATATTCACTTCTATAAAGCAGGCAGTAAAATTGTTATACACAGCACATTCAGTAAAAGCAAGTCAGTTTATTATTTTTGTTAATATTTGAAATAACTAATAAATATGTGAATTCTATATATGCTAATAAATTATCATTAATTAAAAACTATTTAAATAATACATACAAGTGAGTTTCAGAAAATATATATTCTAGTAGTTATATTAATAATTTAAACTGTTTTGAAGATCGCTGCCTACTACTTATACGAGGGCTGCCTTATATTTCGGGATTGGACAACCCTAGTGTTGCAGTCTGACAACTGACAACTCTATCGTAAAGTTTGACATTTTTGAGGTTATACGTACTCAGAACGTTTGGACATACGAGCGCTATGTGTTGTTTACAGGATTCATCTCGGCCAAAAAAGGGAATTAAATCGTGAACATTTTCGTGCGATAATTTTTTACAACTTTCGACGTGGATTAAAGTCAGCAAGACTGCATGGATGAACTTAATTTAATTTTTGGCGATGAAACTCCATCAAGGACCACTGTTTATCGATGATATGGTGAATTCGATCAAGGTCGTAGTTCACTCCAAGACGAATTTCGTGAAGGTCGTCCAAAAACAGTTGTTGTTCCGGAAACCATTGATGCTGTGCGCGAACTGATATTGCAAGATCGTCATGTGACCTATCGTGAGATTGAGTCAACCTTACACATTAGTGGGACCAGCATACA
The DNA here is from genome assembly GCA_034190945.1 of Octodonta nipae. NCBI lineage: Eukaryota > Metazoa > Arthropoda > Insecta > Coleoptera > Chrysomelidae > Octodonta > Octodonta nipae. The sequence goes on from CM067222.1 coordinate 95,911,534, forward strand.
TTCAATATTGCATAAACATTTGAATGTCAAAAAAATTTGTTCGCGTTGGATCCCACACAATTTGTCAATCGTTGAAAAAAAAAGGCTCGTGTCGATTGGTCGAAAGAAAAGCTCAAAAAATACGATCGCGTTGCTTCAATAGACGTTTATGACATAGTGACAGGTGATGAATCGTGGATTTACGTGTATGAGCTCGAAAGTAAACAGCAGTCGACTGTATGTTTCAAGATGAGCCGAATCCAACAAAAATTGTTGGCGCACGAAGCACTTCCAAGCAAATGATCGCCTGTTTTTTCGGAAAAACTGGACATGTCGCAACCGTACCACTAGAACAACGCAGAATACTCAATTCTGAGTGGTACACAACCATTTGTTTGCCAGTTGTCTTCCAAGAAATGAGGAAAACCAACCGCCGAAGACGGATCACTCTTCACCACGACAATGCGAGCTCTCACACATCGGCTCAAACAACTGCATTTTTGAAAACTCAAAACATCGATTTGATGAGTCATCCGCCGTATAGTCCTGACTTGTCACCAAATGACTTCTTTTTATTCCCGTACGTAAAAACAAACTGAGAGGTCAACGTTTTTCGACACCTGAAGAAGCCTTTGCTGCGTTTAGAATGCATGTTTTGGAGATACCTCAATCAGAGTAGAAAAAGTGCTTCGACAATTGGTTCAAACGCATGCAAAAGTGTATCGATCTTCATGGGGAATATTTTGAAAAACAATACAGCGATTTTCGATGATTAATATTTATTTTTGTTCTCTAATCCTGAAATATAAAATGCAGCCCTCGTATTAGCACTTAAAAACAATTATTTCAATAAACTGTAACCTAACCTAATCTTAAAATAATTATTAATATATACGGAGAAACAAATTCATTGCCTACTTTTAGACGAAACAATAATGTAATTTTCAAAAATCAAATATAATAGAAGTTCCCCTTTCTCCTCCTCCTACACCACTCCTTGGATCATAGGCGCTATGTTATATTTAAAATAAAACCCAAAATTATTTAATTTGATTAGTACCTAACCTATAAAATGCACATTTTTGTCTATATTAAAAATTAACAGAACGTTACTGATTTGTCCCTTCTAGAACAAAAATCTGCCGACCCGCCCTTCTTCATTTTTACTGACGCTTTGTCGCTCAGAAAAATGGGAATCACCTTTTTTATTCTATTCAATTCTATTGAAAAGATACCTGTAAACACGCAACATGCAATACCGAAAAGTGTCTGTAGCGTTCGCTAACATCTATCTTTTACCGTTTTACAGTAAAAAGGGATACTTATAAAAGGAGGAATCATGTCGTGAACGATTAATTGTACTCTTTACTAACAAGTAGACAACAGTTTAAAAAGTTATGTAAATATGACTAAAAACAAATTTTCCAACAAGTTGCATTTAATCATGTCAACACGTACAATATCATACATGTTACCTTGTGACAAGAATATAATTAGCAGATTTATGAAGCAGACTAAGTTTGTTTTTTACCTTTAATTTTTTAAGATTTAATTAATTTTAGGTATTAATTCGAATTACTCTTGGACTACTTCCCGAAGCCTTAGAAAGCTGAAATATGGTATGCAGACTAGGATTTACACTTACATAATAAAATTACGAAATCATTAACTTCCACCTTCCAACACCACTGAAGTGGGGTGCAAATAAACAGGCATATAAAATTTCGTATGGATATTTTTAAGGAAGTTGATTAGTTTATAAGCCACGAAAAAGAGCGAGAGTTATGAAGGAAGAAGAAAAGACTTACAAGAAATACCTTCTTACCCTTTTATGCTAGAAACTAGGAAGAATTGTGATTTTTTCTTCTTCAAAGATTCTTCTGTGAAAAAAGGTTATGGGTAAATGTTTCACATGGTGTCACTATATACCAGTGAGTACTGAGTAATTCTATATACTTAAGCGAAGCAGCCTAGATGGATAAGACTTCCGGCGAAAATTGACTCAAATTATCTTTATATTTACTTCTAGAGTGTCTTTATTTATAACCTAGCACTTCAAAGCCTCTTTAAATAATTATGATTCAGGCTCTTCCACGTCATGATCGAAAGTATTTATATATAATTTTGTGGGTTTCCTTAACAATATAATTGTTGAGTTTCCCACTAATATTTCAATAACACAACTATTTTTCGAAAAAAAAAAAAAATAGCCGTAAATTCTACATACGTACGTGTGTTGCTGCTCCGCCATTTTAACCGGAAATCGAGTTCTGATTTCAATATAGTACAGTGATGTGCAAATGTGTGGAACCAAGCAAATATCTCTGGAATTATTAGAGATATCGAAATAAAATTTGGAAGGTGGATACTACAGTAGATTGCCTATATGTTTCCAAATTTTTTTACAGTTTTGAACTACCTGTTTTACCGGAAGTAATGTCGATTTTAAAATTTGCAATAAAACAACCTGTATAGTATTTTAGTTTCTGATGAAACATTTTATTGCGAATACAAAAATATCGGGTTTGATATTGTTTACTTCAATACCTTCTGAGATATTAACAGAAAAGTAACTAAGGAAAGGAAAAATGCGATGGTAGCTAAACTCGGTTGAGATTTTATTTACGCCCGATATACACAAACCGCTCGGAAAGGATTTGTATTTCTATTGACCAATCGGTGGCATTTTACCGTCACAGCCAACAGCACTGCTTGTTCCATAGTCGAATACACGTGCCTTTGTTTAAATCAGGCGCAAATTAAATCTGAATCAAGTTTAGTAGTCCATGAAATTCATTGCAGAAGTGACAGTAGTTGTCAAAATAAGTTATTAGTTTTTTTTATTGAACGTAAAAAGATTGTATTGTTTTAATTTGATAGTAAAATGGCTGAATTAAGTGAAAGAGAAAGAATAGAAATATTAATGATGATTGGGTATGGGGAGAGGAAAAGGACGCATCAAGAAGTTTGTGACTTTTTTAACATTGTTCATCCGAATACACAAATATCCCGTTTAGTAGTGACGAAAACTTTGCGAAGGTACGACACAGTTAGCAATTCACCAAAAAATGGACGGGTAAAAAGTGCAAGTAATGTAAGTAGCTCAAAATGTTGCTATATATTTGGCAGAAAATCCTCACTTATCCACTACCGACCTCTCCAATATGCACGGAATTAGCCGTCGTTCAATAGGAAGGATATTAAGACGAGAAAAATATCATCCATACAAAATTCGCCTCGTTCAAGAACTCTCCGAAGACGATTTCGACAGACATTTGCAATTTTGTGAAACGATGATGGATATTTGTAACCGTGATAATAATTTTATAAGAAATGTGGTGTTTTCAGACGAGGCTACATTTTGTTTAAATGGTACAGTTAATCGACATAACTGCTGCTACTGGTCGCAAAGTAATCCTAATTGGGTACAAGAGGCTCATATACAACATCCCCAAAAATTGATCGTTTGGGCCGGCATTTACAACAACCCTTCTTCCTACAGGAAACTTTAAACGGAGATAGGTATTTACAGCTCTTGGAAACACAAGTTATTCCGGCATTGGAGGTAAATGGACAATTACCAAATAATATCTGGTTTCAGCAGGATGGAGCACCACCCCATTACGCTCGCATTGTCGAGATCATTTAGATAGGACATTTCATCACAGATGGATTGGAAGAAGGGGTACTTATGAATAGCCTGCACGAAGTCCCGACCACTAGTCTATTTTCTGTGGGGTTACTTAAAGTCTAAGGTTTATGTTGATAGACCAAATAATTTGCAAGAATAACTCAAGACATCCAGAAAATTACACCTTAAGTAATAGCTAATGTTACTAGAGAATTTTAAAACCGACTTGTTTATTGTCAAGAAGTAAACGGTGCTCAGTTTGAACATCTAATACATTAAGTTTAGTTAACTTTCAATGTTTTGAAAATCACTTTGATTTAGTTAATAACTATGATTATGAATTTCTTTAATGGATATTAGATTTTTCCTTTCCTCAATTACTTTTCTGTTAATATCTCGGTAGGTATTGAAGTAAACAATATCAAACCCGATATTTTTGTATTCGCAATAAAATGTTTAATCAGAAACTAAAATACTATAGAGGGTGTTTTATTGCAAATTTTAAAATCGACATTACTTCCGGTAGAACAGGAAGTTCAAAATTGTAAAAAAATTTGGAAACAAATAGGCAATCTGCTGCAGTATCCACCTTCCAAATTTCATTTTGATATCTCTAATAATTCCAGAGATATTTGCTTGGTTCCACACATTTGCCCATCACTGTATACGTATGTTTAATGCTAAGTTTAGGAATGCTTAGGCATTATTTCCGTTCTGGACACCTACAAGACAAAATAGCAAACCTGCAAAATAGCAGAGTAAACAACTAACAATGAGCTATTGTTTGATACAACGTAGTTACTTTGTTGAAGGTTATTCCAATGTTAAGTTTTACATATAACATACATATAAACAAATATATGTATTTTATTTATATAATGAATTACTTATAATCGACCATGACTTAGTTCACATCACTAACTCATAAATAACATCTAGCACTTTTTAGACCAACTTTTAATTGTTTTTTTTTCTTTTCGCTGATTTAATATGTTTTAGACAAGATTTAATACAAGACTTTGGAAAACTTTATAAAGTCAAATAAATTCTCCAAAAATCATTTACTGCACTTATGGCTTCAACATATTCCATGACATTAATGCTTTCTGCTCCATTCTTTATTGATGAAATGTTACACATGTTAACTAAAATCGTTAGACTACCCGAATGATTCGGGGATTCCACAAACAATGTGTTGCCTGTATCGTAATATCGAAACCCCCTTGTTTAAAAAGGCCTTTTCATAAAAAAAGTTGTTTACCATTTAGTGGTTGAATGTTTTGCTTACCTCTAACTATTTTAAACTAAACCACTAGAAAAAATCACCAGCCACTAAACACAAAACTTCGCCGCTAATAGACGGGTCTAAACCACCAGTTTTAGTGGAAATTCCACTAAGTTGGCAACACTTAGTTTTACCTCCCTCCCCTCTATATTTGATAGGAAACATTGTACAGGAAACGCGTTGAAGCTTATTAAAAGTAAGAATACTCAAAATTTTTTAGTAATATGTTAATTTTAATTATTAAGTTAACTATTAAGTTAAAATTAACATATTACTGCAAAGTTTTGAGTATTCAGACCTTAAATAAGTTTCAACGCTAAACTCTGTTGATTTCTTATATTATCGGTTGAGATCTATTCTGATTTTTAACTCTATTAGGATAAATTAGTGACTTTTTGAAATTGAAATTTCAATTGAATTGGTATCGTAAACTCGAAATGAACCAAGTAAGCCCTTTTATTGAATATTATAATTATGTACTAGTCTAGGTTTCGGATGAAAACCACGTTTGATTTTATGAAATACTCGACTTTTCCTCTCCTGCTTTTGAGCCATTATCAAGAGACAAAATAAAAAAAATCAAATCATGTTATGGATCGAACTGGGGGTCTCAATGTGCCTACTCCCTGGACACACTAAAACACTTATTTAAAATAGATAATGTTTGAATTAAAGTCTCAATAGTGATAATTTAGTCGATTCTTTAATATGAATAAAAAATATAAAAATAAACATTTATAAATATTTAAACCTACTCGTTATACTTTACAAACGGTAGTGTATTTCTCATTGTTCAATTCATATACATACTTGAACAAAGAAATATAAATAAAGATATTTACGTTTATATTAATAGAGATAAGAATTTTTTTGTCAGACTAAATTCTCCGTTGATAAGATCTAATTTATAATTATCAAGTTAATATTATATGTATTCAAATAACAAAACCTTTAAAAATTAATCTAATCGTGTATTTTTTAAATTCTCTATAAGTTCGTCCCTGTTTTCCAATCAGGAGTACGTGCCGTAAATGAAGAATTTTTGATTTTAGGGGTACTTCTGTGGAGAAAATTTAAAAAAATCCTTATCTCCGAAACTATTGAGCCTAAAATTTTGTAAAAATAGGAAATATAAAACGCTGCCCAAAGTTTGCAGGAAAAATATGGAGAAACCCGTACTTTCAATTTTGGGAGGCATATTACAGAAATAAATGAAAAAAAATTTTCAAACACATCACGTAATTCATAATAAGAAAAAAATTAATTTTGGGGGGCAAATGACACAATTTTAAATTCATATTATAAATTCGAAGATGTTTCTAATGCTTCAGGTAATATATCAAACTCATTATAACGAATACAAGAATATAAAAAAACACTCATTCCCCTTTTTTCCCCAAAACTAACAGACTTCAAGTTTGGAAAAAAATAGGCGTATATGACCTCACTTGAACTTGATGAGAAAATTATAGGATTATCCGGAAAATAAAAAAATAAACTTTTTTAATTACATCATGCAATATATCAAATGAAAGGGCTCATTGTGAGAAATACAAATATATTTTTGTCGTATTTTTAAAATCATTTGTTTAAAAGATATTAACAAAAATATAAAACATCAACTTATTCCCCCCTTTACCTTAGAAACTACACAACTTTAAATTTTGCAAAAAAATGGAAAAATCGGGTCTCACTTGAACTTTAGAGGAAAAATAAGGAAACAAACCCTGATATTAAGTTTGGGGACTAAGTTACAGAATTAAATGAAAAGTAAAAAACTATATTTTTTTCAAACACATCATGAATACATCAAGTGGAAGAATGAGGAATACAGATATTTTTTTTCATATTTTTAAAACAATTTGTTAAAAAAGTTAATAAAAAAGAGCAGCAGTCATTTGAGACTGAACGATGGAAGGGAAAGCTTCTTATGAGATATTCTTGCCTTCACTCATAATCGCACTCTCTGGTTTTTTCTTTCTTTATATCTCTCTCTTAGTAATGGATATAAATATCAGGTTAAATAAAATAATTGTCACTATTTTGTTATGTCTCAAGTATTAATCATACTTTAATTCTTAATTTATTTATATCTGCAAAGAAATATAAGTTTAGATATTGAGTAAGTGTTTGTAAATAGTTTTGTTTATCTGAATAAGTATTAGAAGACAAGATGTCTAAGAAAAGTTCGTTTTGTCCTTAGCTAACATCATCAAAAACACATAACATGTACACAAAACAATAAATTATATATGTATATATATATATATATATATATATATATATATATATATATATATATATATTCAACGGTAGCAACAATTTAAAAATTTTATGATTCCATGTAATATTAAAATGAGTTTTATTCATTTTATGTCAATTGACAATAGTACACAAAATACAATAATAATGACATAATATTTAAAAAAGTATAATTGTTCTCGGTTTCAAATCCGCGAACATTGGAATTGCAGCCGTGCGCTTTAGACACTTGACCACATTAAAATTAAGGGAAAACCCTAATCTTAATTTCGGGGGTCGATTAGAAATTAAATATATATTTTTTGAAAAATCATGTAGTATTTAAAATAAAAAGGCGCTGTGTGCGAAATACAAGTGAATATTTCTTATAAATTTAAATTCCTTATTTTAAAAGATTTTAAGAAAAATATAAGAAAATGCACTCTTTCCCTGCTTGTCTGATCCTGGAATATTTGAAAAATATATACTTGATTCTCCTACAATAGTATCAAGTCTCAAAGGTGGTACGGACTCTTAGTAGGTATTCAAGACTCACTTGACCAAATTTTTTTGTTAAAATATCGATTGATTTTCCATGAATTCACTTTTATGCAATTTTATGTGGTAAAAATAATCATCTGTTTCAAAAATATTTTAACACAATCCGAATAAAACGAATTTGACTTAAAACATGTATTAACAATACACTTCCCAAACTATTTGCAACCAATAATAAAACTAAAATACATACTTACATTACTTAAAATTCATGTAACAGTACGCTACTTCTAATACCGTACGAAAAAAACAAAGCACTACCTGCTTTTTCTTTAAGCATTTCATTTTGTTTTCAAACTCTGGATAATACTCCGGAGTCGACATTTTCAGAATAAGATGGACTCAGCAGAATTGAGTATGGGAATATAATACATGACTTGAAATTGCATTTGTTTCGATATGTACCGATGTAAGACCGACATGGAGGATTTTCGAGGAAACTAGCACACAGAGGTTTCGAATCTAGAGCCGTTTCATGTAATTGCTGTTCTCCCTCTTCAAATTTACAGTATCACATACATCAATAAATATTCCTATATTGTGACCAGAAACTGATGAAGGTTCCCTGACCAGAAATAATATGTATTATATATATATAATATATATTGTCTTGCGTAAAAAGGAAAGACACATCGAAGAGTGTATTCAAAATATTTGACAGGTGAAGTAATCTGAAAATTTTATCCTGACATTCTGTCCTAGGAGTTAAGGGAGAACAGCAATTACACGGAACGGCTCCAGATTCGGAACCTCTGTGTGCTAATTCTCTCGAAAATCCTAGATGTCGGTCTTACATCTCGCGCCTTCAAATTTAACATACACAAAGAAGTGTTTGAGAGGACATTCTATTGTGACCAGAAACAGGGGGTGGTAACTCAGATAGGCAATGTTGGTCCAGCTGTCGGTGAACTGTAAACGTAGCCCCCTTCAGAACTCCTTCAAGTACTATTTTTTGACAGTTAATCGAATATATCCAGGTGACACAATGTGATCTTCTTTATCGGCCCATAGTACATGTAAATGTGATTTTTGTCATTGTCTTTGTCAGAAAGTTGAAGCTATTAATTATTTTTTCTCTAATTTGTGGTAGAATTTTGTATCGAATCCCATTCTTGCAGTATTCATACATCGTTTTAAGGTACTGTATATAGCTAGAAGCTACAAACTAAATAGTATTTAAAGCATAATTTAATAATCAGTTTTCTTAGGCATTATTTTACAACCAACAAAAAGTGTCAGAAAATATGGCTTCAAAGAATAAACATCGAAAAACTTTACATGCCAGGTATGTTTATCTTTTTCTGATACTGTTACTTGTATTTATTTCATTTATTGTTTAATTTCAGGTTATGAGAGAAGTTCAGGAGACAATTTTGTATACTCTGTAGGAAAACAACAAACTACTGATTATTACCCCCATATGATGACAGGTAAACCAATGAAAACAACCAAGCTATTGTGAAAGAGATACATGCTATTTTTTTAAAGAAGCTGCTGATAATTAGTAAAATAATATAAAAATCCCAAATCAAGGAAGTTCCAACCCTGAAGTATCTGAGCTGGATTATAGATGTATGGCAGTAGTGTCAACTGATGATAATCATTTGTACTGTCTTAAGATGAAACCAGCAGCTGAGTCACAGAACCAAGTAAACACGGGTAAGCAAATTTTAGGGTTTGTTGAATAATTCATAATGTCTTGTATTTTTATCGTGTAAATAAATAAATTTAATTTCAATATTGAGTTTCATTTATTCTGATGGTACATTGTCTTCTAAATGTTTTTTGTGACATATTGTTGATTATTTTTATGTGTTCTTGGGAAATAACACCACAATCGAAACAAAAATCTGTATATTCAAGGAAAATTTGGTTTTTCCTTGAATATACAGATTTTTGTTTGGATTGTGGTGTTATTTTCCAAGAACACGACAATAATTCGATGGTACAGCCCCCTGTTGGTGAGACTTGGGACCAGAAACTGCAGATTCCTTCTTTTTAGTTGGTGATGATTTGTCAAATTCAACAAACGTCAAATTTAGTACTTGAAGGACTTCTGAAGATGCTTATTATGCATATTCTAACCTCTCATGGGACAAAATGTGAACACATTTTATAACATTGAGTTGCCCATCTATCTTTATTGTATGATCTGTGACCAGAAACTCATGAACGTTCCCTGACCAGAAACAATATGTATTATATATAATATACATTGTCTTGCGTAAAAAGGAAAGACACCTCGAAAAGTGTATTCAAAATCTCTGACAGGTGAAGTAATCTGAAAATTTTATCGTGACATTCTGTCCTAGGAGTTAAGGGAGAACAGCAATTACACGGAACGGCTCCATATTCGGAATGTCTGTGTGCTAGTTTCTTCGAAAATCCTAGATGTCGGTCTTACATCTCGCGTCTTCAGACGTTTTCTTATAACATTACTACCAGCTACTTCTGTAGTAGGTTTCGGTGGGTTTTCAACAGTTAACATTATATCCAGTTTCTATTCGTCCATCATTTTTGATTTCACCGGCTTAAGAAGATTTTTGATAGTTACAAATAGATGGAATTTTTGTTCTACTCTACTCACCGTAGACTCGGAAATGTAATGGTCTCATTAAATATTCTACCTACTTCAGAGTACCTTCTTGTTTCTCACAAAAATATCCGATTTTACTTTTTTGGCAAAAAATAGACTAGTAAAATGTGATATGTATTTGACTTGAGGGCTACTTGTTTGTATAAAAATAAAATTACTTTAAGTATCCATTTTCAATAATCAGAAAGTGATATATTTGCTGAATAGAGAATAAAGAACTATTTTAAGCGCGATAACACACTTGATTGAAGAGGGTGAATAATTTTATTCAAAAAGTATAGTTTAATATATAAAAACTGTCTTGTTTCATGATTTTTCATTTACATTTATGAACACATAGAAAATCAATTTATCAGTTACTTTAAGACCCCCCAATTTATAGTCATTTTATCGATTATCAGGTGCATTGCAATTTCGATAACATAGTAATAAATGTGATTAGGCTTTATAAATAACTTCCTGGAGTCTAGTGGTCTGTTGTTTGTGAGTATAATTTACAAATGCAGTTTACTTCAAGTAAGTTGGCTTAGATTAGGAATAATGCAGATATTACCATCAGTTTTTAATTGTAAACATAAATACATAAATATCTACAAAAAACTGTTAAGTTAATTTAACCATATTTGTATTAATAATAACTATAAATTATCGACTTTCGTGATAGATTTTGGTTTTTATCATCTCTTCAAAAAATAATATGGGTGGCTTGCTGTTAAATTTCATTTCCCAAAAACTTGCGATTAGCCTAAGTAGACAATTCGGCGCCTAGTTGGAAAAATAAGGTATTAAAGTAAACTTAATGTGCACAGGTTATAAATACAGACTGTATACGAATAAGTGCGCAAGATTTGAAGATATGCTTCCTTGAGTCATTATGATGTACAAGGTGTTGAAAACTTCAGGTTTTTTTTTCTGACTACTAAAGTTTTTGAGATATTTAGTTCAATTTAGGAGCATTAATGCCTCTATGAAGTCTTCATAATAAGATCAGAGATACGGTCAGGAAAATCTGCAGGCTGGTACTTTTTCCGGGGTCACATGTTCGTTCTGCCCATATAACTTTTTTTCAGTACGCCCCTGGCAATTGACAAACATTGTAAATGAATCTCTTCTGAACGTGCAATCTTTTTTATTTCTAGCGTTTTTTCGTATCTGCCACTGTTTTTGTATTAAAAAAGATACGAAGAAAACGCAAGAAATAAAAAAGGTTGCAAATTCATAAGAGATAAATTTACAATTTTTCCCTATTGCCAGAGGCGTATTGAAAAAGAGTTGCAGGGGCAGAAAGAACACGTGACCTCAGAAGAAGTATCACTCTGTAATTTTCATAACCATTTCTACGATCTTATTATGAAGACTTCACAGATGCATGGATGCTCCAAAATTGAACTAAAATCTCGAAAACATTAGTAGTCAGCTAGTTAAAAGAAAAAAACTGAAAAAATCTGAAGTTTTTAAAACCTTGTACATAGGTAACGAGGCGTTTGAGGACATAATATGTTCATAGGAACTTTTCGTCATAAATAGACTCGAGGAAGCACATCTTGAAATATTTCTCACTTATTCATTTACAACCTATTTATTCGAACCCTTCTTTCTTACCACATTAAATTTCCTGCTATATATTTCTTTGTCGTACAAGTGTTTTCTCAGGTCGTTCTATTTGGAGCACTGCGTATTAAGATAAAATAGAAAAAAAGTAAGTACACTTTAAACAGATAGCGTTAATCGGATATACCTACGTGGTATGTTGCTATGGTCGTGAGAATACTCGTATATCTGCAGTTTACTACAAGTAAGTCATATTATACTATTAATTTAGTTCTCAAAATAGTAGTATATAATAACAATTTTCAAATAGACCCCATTTTATACATTTGAACCTAAATATCTAACAGAAAAAAAAAATCCACAAAGAAGTACTTTATATCCCTTTCATTTTTTCACTATAAATTTGCATCCAGTTTATGATGTGCATCAAGTAAAGCATTCAATTAATCGGTGATTCTTTTAAGTCTGCAGGGTTTTGGAATAAAATGATAAAATCAAATCGGTTAATTAAGAGAGCTTAAGGACTGTTTTCTAAATGGGAATTGCAATAGAAAAATATATATTTTTTAAGAGAGTCTAAAGTTACGTATTTACACTTTACCCTATAGTTAGTTTTTTTTACTTCGACGTGAAACTTTTTCTAAAATTGTTGAATTGTTATAATAATTGGCTGTTGCAACTACCACATTCGGAGCATCTGAACAACGAGATGCCAATTTAACAAACATTTCCCTACCACCTCTAAGAAAATTTTCTTTCGGCAGATATTATATTTTTAGTAATTCTGCTTTAAATTCGATTAGTGAAAATCTTGAATATTTTAAGTTAAACATAGACAAATTTAGCAACTTTTGCGAAGACAGCCGGATTACCAAATTATTATGCAAACATGAAAGTCATTTTAAGTTAAGTTGAAAGAAAATCTTACATGCTTAAATAAAAACGCTTTCACGTTTTGAGAGACTCATGCTTGAGCTCTAGCATAATTTTAATCTATCTGGTTTGTTTTTGAAGAATTTAGAAAACCTCGAAATGTTCAATTCATATAAAATCAGCCAACCTGAAAAACCTTAAAATTCTACCTTCATTCCAGTGTTGTCAACCATAATTTTAATTCACCTTTACCCGACACTACTCCCTCTTTCCAGGCTATTTATTCGTCATTTTCTATTTCATTTATTGATGTTCCTTTTGGGGTCGTTCATCAAATACGTCACACAAAATTTTACGATACTAACTTTTCGAGATTCGAGAAGACAATATATTGTTTCTAGCCGAGAACCTTCAGCAGTTGCGCTCCCAACTGATTGAATTCTCGAATAATTATCTATGTATACAGTATATATATATATATATATATATATATATATATATATATATATATATATATATATATATATATATATTTGTTTTTAAGTTTTCGCGGGCACTATATGTTTTTGGTGGTTTCCGGGAATTCATCCGCGTAGTTGATAACTGATCCCTGCCGGGATCGATGGTAAAATGACGACGTTTCGGCAGAGTCACATCTGCCCTCTTCAGGTCGGTTCGCATAATTCTCGTAGCCTTCTGCTTTCGCATCTAGTTACTCGAATGCTAAGATTTTCAGAAGCGCTCGCGCTGTTATATTGTCGCGGCTCGGCGCCTATTGGTTGGCACCGTGAACGGCTGCGTATGATTGGCCGTTGGCGCTCAGTGGGCACACCTCCCGTCTGCTGATTTGTTATTTCCGGTTGAGTTGTTATTGGACGGGTCCAGCCGGTATGGTGTTTAATAGAATTTTCCAACAATTCGATAAGTTCTGAATTTCATTACGTGCGTTTAGACTGTGAGGCCTCTTCGCTATTTAAATTGCCTCTCTTACGAGTCTTGATTTCGGGTACCACTGGTGTTCTCAAAGTCTATTCGGTGTGACATCGTGGTGGCATGTTCCGCAATGGATGTTGTTCTTCCCTGCTTTCTTATAGCGTTCTGGTGTTCATCACGTCTACCTTGAATTCTTCTATTAGTTTACCCCACATAGGTTTTATGACAGTCTGCACATGGAATCTCGTACACTCCCTGTTGTTCTAAAGGGATCCTCGTCTTCGGAGTCCTCAACACCGTGCTTACTTTTCTGTCTGTACTGAAAATAGTATCGATATTGTGTCTCCGTGGAATTCTTGCAATACTGTTCGTGGTCCCCTTGACATACGGCAAATAAGCCTTGGTTATTGGTGTCTCCTCCTCGTCTGTTTGTCTCTGTTTTGACTTTAGGGCTCTTTGTATATTTCGATCTGTAAATCCGTTTTGTCTCAGAGCTGTTTTTAAACTGTCCATTTCCTGTTTAATGTTATGCTGGTCAGCTAGTCTTTGTGATCTGGTTACTAAAGTCTTGACGACGGCTTGTAGTTGGGCTGGGTGGTGATGAGAATTAGTATGAAGGTATCTTCCTTCCTATTTATGACAACATCAAGGAATGGCAGTTGATTGTTGGCTTCAACCTCCATGGTAAATTTTATTTTGTGATGGATGCTAATCATATTATCATTTTAAGGCTGTTAGCTTGTCCGGGATCATCAGGATGTGGAGGTTGCAGGGTTGATTTCGTTAAATTCGACCATTTTCAGCTATTGTTTGAGGTAAGAAAAACTACGTGATGAGACCAAATGAATTGCATATTCTGTTTCAGCGACCCAAAAACTTATCATTCGATAGGTTTGGCCGAGGAGAGTTTTCGTTGATATTTTTATACTTCTGTGTTCTCAGCACTTTCTGACATAGGCTGATTCCTGTATCATTGATGAAAGTATGAAATACGACTGGCCCCAAATGAGATCCTTGAGGGATGCCAGAAAGAACCTTATACGCGTTTGAGATATGCCCATTGGCGCGGATTTGTGAATATCTCCCTATCAAATGATATGATGGGAACCATTGAAGTGCCGTACCCGTTTCCATATTGTTTTAACTTCTTCATTAGAATGTTGTGGTCCACCGTATTGAAAGCTTGGCTGAAGTCCGTGTAATTACATGAACATTGGCATTGGTATATACAGGGTGTCCAGATAGTGCGAAAAGGGAAGAAATTTAATTACAGGAAAAAAAATACAAAAATAGATGTGTATCTAAAAATGCATATCCGGAAAAATTTTTCATTTCTACAGAGTGACCCGAAAAGATAAAACCACATAACATTTGTGATTTTAAACGAAACACTATATTTTATTTTACGGATTTTTAGATTGCCCATAAAATTTTGAAGAAATTATATAAAGATCATTTTCACCCATAGTTAACCATTTTTGGATATTTAATGTTTAAAAAAAATGGTGTTTCATTGTCCCATTTCTGTTCTCATGTTTGCCAAATTTTTTTGTAAAAACGAGAAGTACCCCCAGCTAAAACACAAAGCGATTGACTCTAGATTTGGAATTCAAATGTCTAAAAATGCAGATAAGTATCACATAATATACAAAATACTATTTATATACGAGAATATGGGTTGATCATATCGCAGACATTATTCAAATTTCTGGTGTCATATTGTCTGGTTGTAGCACAATGCTGACTGATGATTACACAAAAGTACATAGTACTTTTATGTTTAAGAATTATCTCAGAACAATTCTATATATAGAAAACTAATTCCTTATTGTAACGTATTTTTGTTGTTATTTCTGTTTAATGATAACTCTTATAATAAATCAAAATATCTTGGGCTCTGCAAATAAATTAATAAGTCTATTAATTCACATTTTATTTTTAATTGAACTCTATTCAACAGAGCTGATCTAAAAGGTATACACTGGAATTCTAAATGGAGCATTCACTTCTAATATGGTTGGAACTGTTATTCTTAGTTGTAGTAAGAAGTAAATTGTTAGAAGGTCCAAACATTTGCAAAGAAAGTGAAACGTGAGTATTTCTAAATTATGGCAATAAATTCAATCATCAGAATCATCTACGCAATTTCAACAAAAAACGTATGTATCTCCGCTTTCAACATTGCCATCTAAATATCTATTAATAATAAGAAAGTATATTTCTTATTATAACGCTATATGCTTTTGAATTCCTAATCTACATATTAGTCATTTTGAGCTAGATCTCGTCCTGACATTGCTTTGGTAGTCCCCTGTATCCATGTTGTGGGTGGTCTACCCCGTTTTGTTTTTAATTCTAGAGAGGTACATTCTAAGAATTCTTTAGGGACTCGTCCTTCGCCCATTAGTCTCACGCGTCTACACCATATCCCTTGCTGCTTTACTCTGTGTTATACTACCGTTCTTCCTAGTTTTATGTGCCTTCTAATTTATTCCTTTCTTGTGTGTTTGAGTCTAGATCTTCTTGCTGCTTTTCTCCAAAAATCCATATTAATCGCAAATAACCTGCCATAATATAATATTCTATATTTTCTTTTTGTTCTGTTCTGTTCTGATGTTCTTTAGCTTTATCACTGAGTGTAGTGCTCCTATTAGTTTTCCTTTAGTTATTCTGTCTTTATTTGTTTTTTCATTTCTTCTGATTGATGTTAATTTTATGCCTAGATGGACAAATTCCTTACCGATTCTAATTTCTCGTTTTTCTAGATTTAATACATTAGGCATATAGACTGCTTCTGTTTTCTGTTGACTTGTCATATTGTAAGGTGTATAGAGTTGTATCTCGAATATACATTCTGGTACTTAATTTCCTATTTTAATTAAGTTGGTTGTGAAATAGGTACGGTGTCATATGCTTTCTGCAGATTAACCAGCAGTATGCGCACTTCTGGTGATTTTAAGGTTTTCCTATTTATTATTTGGGGCAAATACAATATATTATCTATTATTAATCAGCTTGTTCTAACAAAAATTCCCCTACATCTTTTTTTGTGTATAGTCGTAATGGATCTATGTATTTGGTGGTGGTTCCTGTTTAGGTCTCTGTTGAGGATTTCTGTGAGGATATTAAATAATTTGTCTGTTCCGTTCTTTATCAACTGTGCAGGAATTCCTTCTGGGCCAGGGACTTGGCTATTTTTTAGCTGTGCTATTTCTTTGTTTGTTTTTTCAATGTCAATGGTTACTGGTTTTCCATAAATCTGTATTTCATCATTATATTCGCTTCTATATTTTAACAGCAGATATTTGTAATTGTCTTGCCCTTTTTATAGAGGTATGAAGTTTATTGTTATTTCTTTCTTCCTTTATGATCTATTTTTTATAACTCTCCATGGTTCACCAGATCTAATTCTTGACATGTACTACAGCGAATTTAAAACTTGCTCTATATTCTTTCTTATCGTTGTCTCCATTAGTATTTTTAGTATTTAACCATCTTTAATATAGTTGTTTCGTTCTTAATGTTTAGTTTAATCAAACCACATTTCATTACACTCCTTAACACTTGAAGAGGATATCATAAAAGTGTATGGGAGTTTAATACATCAGTCATTGAACGTAATAAAAGTCACATTAGTTAAATGAAACATGTGTTCAGTGACGTTATTTGATTGTAAGGAAGAAAACGAAAGTAAAAGTAAAAGTCAAAGAACAGTAACAATATATGTCTCTGGGAATTCTTAATGCTTTTTCTGTTCAGATGAGTTTGTATTAAATTGTTGATGAAACTTTGTGATAAAGTTCTCCAAATTACTTGCTACTAACTTGCCAGGTATTGGACTCAGTCCAGTAACCTAGATTTCGACACAAATGTCTTCAAAACATACAATTAGTATTTTATTTTTATATACCTAATTTTTCCCCAGTGTGAACGCGTATTATGATCAAATAGAACAAAATTATAAGCCTAGCTCATGAAAGATGTTGAGTTATTTATTAACTCTAACTAAACTCCCCAAACACAAACTCATATGTCACTGAAAATGTTGAATTCCGATGACTAAATGGCAATGCCTTCATTTGATGTGGATTTTAGTGTGCTAAAAATGAAACTGAGGTCCAAATGACCGAATTGACTCTGGTTTCCAAGATATCTTAACCCAAATGTCAAATATACCGATTGTTTACCATTTTTAAGGTTATGTAGCATCATAGCAAAATAAGTGTTACAACCATCGTAAGGTACAGGTCTTAACGTTTCAAAATGTGTTTGTTCTGAGCTACTATGGTTTCTGGGTCTGACTTTCGACCAAATGTATCGACCTGTGTAATTTGCTTCATCACTTAAAACATTTCTTTCGATTTAAATATGCCATAATTCTTCATCTTAGAAAATTTTACTTTTCAGGTATTTTGAAAAAGTAAACGTTTTAGTAGATGAACCCTACATTGAAGAAGAGCTTGTTTGGTGTTTTAATATTCCACCTAAGTGTCCAAAGCTGACTACCAAATTACAGGCCGTTACCAAATCTGAAAATTTAGTTAGATCGAGAATTGTGGAAAAATGTTGTGATGGTTATGCTGAAAGTGACGATGGAACATACTGTGTTCCTTTTTGTCCACAGGGGTGTATTCGTGGAACTTGCATTGCTCCAAAAACGTGTAACTGTACAGCGAATTATGAGGGTTCACGTTGTGATATATGTAAGTGAAAAGAAATTTTGGAGTAGTATTCAACAATTCTATCAGTATCATAGCAAGAAGATTCAAAAAAGGTAACTTTCAAAGCTCTGTAAAAGCAAATGGGCATATTATTTTATGTTATTTGGCATCGAGATTATGTCTGTTGGAGGTATGACTGAAAAATGTATAAATTATTCCCGTCAAGAAGAAAGATAATTTTGAAAACAGAATAAACTGTTGAAGCCATATAAAAATTTCCATAGACTTCCAACAAGACTAGTTAACTTCAGTGCCTGGCGGGAGAAAATTTTCAAATTCTTGTCGATGATCTTTTATTGAAAGATGATTATTATTACTATTATTTCATTTTGTTCTTTATCAGCAATTCATTTTGAACAATCTTTCTTAACTAGACTTTTTATCAATTACATCTTTATAACGCGGCAGCCAACTCATCCGCCAAATCCAAAGTTTTGTTGAACTAATGACTATAAATATTTTTTTGTGCTGGCTATGTTTCCCGACAAAATCCTTTCGTTTCTATATCATTTAGATAGTTCACCAGCTCCACTTTTTGTTCTGGTCCTTCTGGAAACATGTCGTACTTTCATGATAGACCAGGGTCGATCATTTTTGAAACCAAAGAAAATAATACTAGGATGAAACCCATTGGACAAGGAAGAGAATACAACAAAAATGAAAAGAAAAATAATTTACGGAGATATCGGAAAGTGGGCAAAAAACGGTTTATCTCTATTTCCGGCAAAATTACAAGTTCAATGGAAAAAAATGATCTGCAACTTTTGTATTTACACTTTTTTCGCATAACCTTTAAATTTATGTGAAAAATTCAAAGAACTAAGTTTTTGGATTTTTTAAAATCTTTTACAAAAAATAATCTCAAAATTCAGTCAAAACTTACAATTTTATGTCCCAAAACACACATTAATTTTTTTGATTTAAAATAATAATTTTTTCACCTTCTTTTTTAAATATTTGCTATTTATTGCTATTTTAAGAATATACTTATATACCTTTGTGAACTACGCAAAATTTTAGCCCATCAAAAGGTATTTAACAGAGAAATGGGGAAGAGGCTGGAGGATCTGGGCCTTACTACCTGTTATTTCGTAGCATTAATTATATATCTATATTTTTTACACCAACAGAAAGTAGAGGTTTCAACGAACAAAAAAAAACTATTTAAAAAAAGCAGATATTTTGATGTCTGAATTTTCGATTGAAAATTAGGCTGCTTTTTCGATAAAATAAGGTGAAAAATATTTTAAATTTAAAAAAATACAGTGTGTTTGGGACGTAAAAAGTGGTGACGTCACCAAATTTCGTGAAAAAAGTTTCACATAAATTTTGAGGTGAAAAAAGTGTAAATACAAAAGTTGTAAGATCTTCTTATTACTTACAAATTTGCCAGGGGGCCGTGCAAGTATTACGTACGATTTATTATAATTATTTAAGTAAAGCTCTTACCACCAATGTCATCAAAAATATTAAAAATATAGTGCTTATGTAATACTTTAACAGCCCCCAGTTAACTTTTTTTCGATAGGACTTGTGGTGTAGTCGGAAATAGGGATAAACCGTTTTTGCCCTTAAAAAAAACTCACCCCCTTCCAGTTCCAGATCTTAGATCGCCCGCAAAATTATTTTTGCTTTCATTTTTGTTGTATACTCTTTCTTTTCCTATGGGTTTAATCCTACTATTATTTTTTCCACATTTTAGCATTTTCGTCAGCCCTAATATGTGACGTATTATGGATAACAGCCTCTGCATTTTGGGGGTTTGCCCGAACGTACCCCTCAAATGTTTATGATGTTGAGTAGATGAAAATACGTATCCTATTTCTCCACTAACGACCGCATCAATAGCATCCGTAGTCCAGGATGGCCAGCATATGCAGAAGAACTAAAGCACCTATTTTAATGAGAAATCCCCCAAAATGGATATTTATATTGTAAATACCTTAGTGCTTTACAGAAAAATTTAGACAATTGGGCTCTCACAATGACAGCTGTTTCGTATTGCTAACGGAGCTACTCTCTGTTTCCCGTAAGCAGTGGATTTTAATGTTACAAACCAGAAGACAGCAAGTTATTCCTACTCTAGGATAAATGTTTATTATTAAAAAAATCCTATCATCTGGATAGTGATCCAATTACAAGGTTTTTTTATTTATTTTGTTTGACCACAAGTGATAACAATGTGAACAAAAAAAAAAGGAAAATTAAAAAAATATATTTATACATTTAGGTTATCAGTAAGTGTATATTAATGAAGCCAGGGAAAATCTAATTTCGGCTTTTTTTAAATTAATTAATTTTACATTATAATACATTTAATAAGAAAAAAAAAATAGTAACGCTTTTTATGAAAAAATTACATTTCTGTTGTCTATTCTCGAAGTTTTGAATTTTGAAGCATTCAATTTTAGTTATTGAAAAATCTGGCAAGGAAAAGCTAAATATCTGCCCCTTTGGATTTCATGGAACAAACTGTGACGTTGAGTGTCCACCTAATAAATATGGCCAAGATTGCGCAATGAACTGTTCCTGTGAAAACGCTAATGGGTGTGACCATATAACGGGTGAGTACTGAACTTTGAACTTTGTCTACAGAGTGTCTCAAAAGTATGGACACCTCTGAATTCGGAATAAAAAATGTTAACGAGTTTTAGGATTTTTCTCTAGCTACTCATTGTGAACCTTGCATTTGACCTTGAGCTGCATCAAGATCATTTCGAGGTCAAATTTGTTTTTTCAACTGAGAATATCTATTTTCTATTGCAGATTTGAAAAGAGCAAGAAGTTGTTCGTTCCATTACGACCTTGAAAATATCTTTCACCACACCTCCAAGGTCAAAGTTCTTTTCGCAGTTTTTTAGTAGCTACCCCTATTTCTTACTGCGGATTTGTAAAAGGTGATGAAATTCAGATACAATATGTCTTTGACCCCGATCTCCTTCGTAATCCCAATTGTTTTTTTCATGAAAAGCTTTAACTTTATTGAAGATTTGGAAAGACTAGGACATTTCACGTTCAAGTATGACATTGCCTTGACTGGCAGTACCATATATGTACTTGGTTAAACTGGCTGGGATTGGTAGCCTTATCTCTACTGGCCAGGATTGATAGTCTTGTCTTGACTGGCCGGAATCGTTAGTCTTGCACTAACTGGCCAGAATCGTTTGCCTTGCGTTGACTGGTCGAGCTCTCTCCTTGCCTTTACTGACAAAGCGGTAGCTATCCTACCGTCGCTGAAATTTCTTAACATTCTTGGCAAAATCTTTACCACATCACCTTCAAGTTTAAGAGCAAAATTATGGCCATACTCATACATTTGATTTTCCATACTTCCGACTTGTAAGTAAAATTTTCTGGTCTTTTTCAACAATAAAAAGGTGAAGTTCTCATTTGAATAAAAATTGACCTTGAAGGTCAAGGTCGCGTTCACATTGCATACATAACAATGACACACTGAATATTTCTCACAGGCGAAGTTAGGCTGATAATTCTAGCGTCAGATTAGAACCTAGGCAATACGAGATAAGAACAATAACATGGAATTGCTCTAGATTCGGAAAACAGCAAGATTTCATCTCGCGTGAATAAAATTCAGTTTATTCAAATATTTTTTACTGCTTTGCTTTTGTTTTATTTGGCTGGTTTCAAAAATAATAACTAAAGGGATAATATACTAAACATATAGACATTATTAAGTAGTTTAAATTTGTAGCAAATCTTAAAAAATGTGAACAAAAGGATAGTTTTATTTTTACGTACTACAAATAGATTCAAGAGAAAATTTTAAGGAAATTTCTAAATTAGCTCCTGTAAACAATTAAAAAACATGTATGTAGCCGATAATTATTATGAATTCAAATATATGTTTAAAGGATTTAATTAAACTGTGTTGTCTATAGATGTTGTTTTGTTTTTGATTGCTCTTATTAACGTTCTATTGCAAGAAAGGAATAACTTATTATATAGTATCCTTATATGGAATACCTTAATTTCTCCGCAACTATAAATTCATAAAACGCTACATACCACCATCTTCTATCGGGTCAGTTACGCAAACGCCATTCGTGGGGCAGGAATGTTTTGTTTGGTCGTCGGGCAGAAAATTTTAAAAGTAGGTAATACATTTTCGGTTATTATGTACGTCTACATACGTGTTTCACTATTATTATGTAATTAAAATATTGGGACTTGAAAAATATTGGTATTAGTTTGAACTATTATAAAAATCCAAATATGGACAGTCTTGTGTCTAATAATGGAATATTCAATATTAGGTTCATAAATTTCACATGATAGGTTTAAAAACCTGTCAAAATTGCGGAAGCTATTAAATTCGTCCTAGAAAGGAATATTGGTATTTGAAAACAGCGCCGCATTTTCAAGTGCCTAGGGCAACTTTATTACGCCTATGCCAAAAAGATGAACAGTCTCCAGAAGAGGCAGCAGCCACTACTTTAGGATAAAATACAGTATTGGGCTCACAACTTGAACGCCAGCTAGCTAGCAGATCTTCGCCGTATGGCGTCTATGCTCGCAAAGCGAAACAGTTTGCAAAATCTCTTCAGTTAATTAGGTACGTCTGGAAAAAAAGTTATTTTTAAGTTGTCATAAAGAGAAACATCTCGAAGAGGTTTGCATTAAAATTAACTGTCACCCAATCATTGTTTGTTGGATTAATGTAGCCTTACAATAGTACAAATTAAGATACCACAAATCATCTGTCACAGAGGGAAGCGCCAGGTAGCTGCTCTTACATCAGCAGAAAGAGGATCTCTTATGACCATAGCTGTTTGCATGAATGCAACTGGTGATTTTGTGCCACCGTTTATTATTTTCCCTAGAAAAAATATGAGTGTTCAGCTGTCCGCGTGGATTAGTCGGAGTTACACTCCATCATGGTCGATTTAAATGAACATCATCACAGATTGGTTCAAGCATTTCATTCAACACACCAACCCGATTCCTGAATCGACAGTTTTACTGATACTAGATGGACACAATAGTCCATAGTCATACAGGTAATATCGATATAATAGACATCGCTAAGGAAAATAGCGTGGTTTCATAGATGATTATATCTATTTTTTTTGTTATTAATATGATAAATTATGCTTATATTCCATATATCTATCTATCTATTCCATATTTGCTTATTTGTGACATTGTTTCTGTTTTAAATTTTATTTTGTTAATTAATATATTTGATAGAGGCCTGTTAATTAATACGTACTGATTTGTAATAATATTAAACTGTTTTCACTTCTTTAAAGTTTCTTTTTTATATCCCTAAAACAAAATAGTATTTCATCTTTGCTGATTTTCCTCTACTGGGCAATTGTCTTTTATAGCAATGTAGATTTCATATAAATTTCTGCAATATAGCCCTAAATCTCCGTAATTAATACGCTTTTATTAGGTTGATGTGTACGTATGTATCTATCTATTTAACGAAAACTGTCAACGTAATTTTAACCAACTTAAAAAAATCCAATTAAGGGCCGATGACAATACAATTCTTTAAGTTGAATTTTCCCGGTTGTGGTCTTTTTGTCACTGTTCTTGCCTAAATACAAATTCGTCGATTTACTACTGCCACCTAGTTGGCAGTAGTAGAACTTGCTGTAATGAAATGGAAAGGTTACGAAAAGATGAAGTATACTTCTAATTATAAATACTATTGACATCGTTATGAGACTAAAAACTTAGAAAACAATTATAGTTTAATAAAATTAAAAAATACGCTTTAATAGCAAACCGAAAAAAAGCACAAAATATTTTTTAATTATGAACAGTTTATATTAAAGCAGTAGAAAGTCGAACAATCAATAATGATTAATTACCTCAAAATAAAAATATAATAAAATTTAAGTTATTAACAGAATATTTCGATTCAGAGTAAAAAGCGTGGGGTGTTTGAAATATGAAATTTTACAATTATTCTATTAGCAACTGTTTATAAGCTGAAATGCACCCCACGCTTTTTACTCTGAATCGGATTATTCTGTTAATAACTTACATTTTATGATATTTTTATTTTCAGGTAATTAAGCACGATTGATTGTTCGACTTTCTACTGCTGTAATATAAACTATTCATAATTAAAAATTATTTTCTGCTTTTTAGTTCAGTTTGCTATTGAAGCATATTTTTTAGTTTTATTAAACTATAATTATTTTTTCACTAAATATCTTTTCTAAAAAATCTAAATGGATCATTTCAGTACAAATATTCAGTTTTCATGTACGTAGATAGTTGCTCCGTTATTTGTCATTTTTCTGTCACACAGTATAGAACTACGGAATTTTTGTTTACGACTACACTCAAATCTATTTTACATATGCAATTACTCTGTAACATAAAAATGATAATATAGATCATAAAAACAAAACGATTACAATAAGTCATGGCGATTTAACATTGTGGTTTTATTTGATATCTTATAA
The DNA here is from genome assembly GCA_034190945.1 of Octodonta nipae. Lineage (NCBI taxonomy): Eukaryota > Metazoa > Arthropoda > Insecta > Coleoptera > Chrysomelidae > Octodonta > Octodonta nipae. The sequence continues at coordinate 95,936,345 of CM067222.1, forward strand.
TCGTATGTAATTGTTCATATCTTTTAATATGATAAGTCTGAATATCTAGGACGGTTGTTCAACGAGTCATGGAGTGTGTGCCAGGTTCTAAGCTCGTGTTTTCAATTTTGTTTTCGTGTCAACAATCATTTATATCATTTATATTATCCTGCCATTCATCCTATTATGATTGAAAGTCACTTTAAATAATAAATAAAAAATCCACTTATTTTCAAGCTGTCTAATCTAATTTCATAAAAAAGTGATATCTTATCTTAGCTTTTTACTAAATGTTTATTCCGCTTTTAGATAGAGGATTTCAAATCTATTTATAACATAACTTGTTTTACCATCTACAAATATTTCCCTAGTAAATATTAGAGTCACATTTTTGTTGCAATCTACATTCAAACATTTGGATAGTGTAATTGCTAAGTAACGTCCTATAGGATTTATTTCGGCATTATTTTAATTTGTTGAAATCTGTCACATTTTTAGTTAAACAATGTTCGCAATGCATACAAGATAAACAGTACTAAAGCCTATTTTGTTTCCTTAAGAACTTCGTTAGAACAAAATGAAATAACTTGAAATATACTCACTGACAAAGAAATTGCAACACCCAGATGTTTAAATTGAATATTATTTTGGTTAAAGATAGATTCTGTAGTAAGGAGTAAATGATGATAAGGTTTGGTGATTGTTTTTCTATTTAAACTTTTTTTTATGAATTAATATTTAGTCGTTTATAGTATTTTTTAAATTTACCAAAAAACAGTTTGATGACATCCACAATCAATGTTTAGTAATGTTAAAATGCCTAGAATACGTGTACGCCGAATGTATTGTCAGGAATGTGAATTTGAGAGTTTGTCATTTCGAGAAATCGCTAACAGCACTAACAGAAATCCAAGTATTGTTATGAGATGTTGACAAGCGTAGGCACCGAAAGTCGAAGAGGCCCAAATGAAGTTCAAGATCGACGTGTATAAAAATTATGAAGTTTAGAGACTGATTTTTGACAACTCGAAATTTGCCTGATGAGTGGTTGTGGAATATAAGGCCATCTTGTAAGTGTCCTAACTGTTTACCGCCGTATAAGGATTGCAACATTATCGACCCCATCTTGTGCTATATCTGACGATTATCGGCTCATGGATGTCATATTTCAACAAGATAATGATTGGCCTCATGTTGCGCAAGTTAGTTTACACTTTTTTGAGGAAACCCATGTGAATACGTTGCCATGGCCGCCCAGATCCCTCGATTTTTTGTCCATAGAACATTTTTTAAAGTAATTTACAACTTACTATAGCACCTGTTTTTACCAAAACAATATTAAATTTAAACATCCATAAATGACCATTTTCCCGGGTAATTTGTTGAAGCAGCACCGATTTTCCTAAAAATTTGGATTTGAGTACTACTTTCCCTTGACCCCGTGCCAGGGGTTGCTTTACCCTTCTCGGGGGCGAAAAATATTATAGGAAAAAAGTCCGGGAATGAATAAATTAACTAATTTTAAGCAACTTTTGTTCTATAAAGTTTTTTCTGAAAGTCAATTTTTTTCGAGTTAATCCCAAGTGAATGTATCCTTTTTTCAACCAAAAAAAAAGTTTTCACACTGTTTTTCGCAAATAAATTAAAAAATATGCACTTTAAGAAAAAAATCATTTAGATCAAAAATGTAGCCTATAAAAAAACAAAATAAAATATTAGGTTTCCGGTTTCTGTAGAACCAATACAAACGGAGTTATAGCTTGTTGAAATTTTGTTTTTATTTGTCAAACCAATAATAATTGAACGGTTTATCGTGAAACAATGTATGTTTGGGAAAAGTTTATAAATACTTTTTTAAAGTCCTTAAAAAATCCTTTAATTGGTTTTTTTTACAAAAGTGTCTAGCATAGAAATTAAGCATGTTATGACGTAAATTAAGTTGGCTTTTTGTTTTTTTGAGAAAAAAAGTACAAACTATCCCCTAAATATCACCCCAGTTAAAATTAATTGTTACCACTTTACAAATCTCTTGACTTATATATTTCAAATAGGCTCAGAAAGTTTGAACGGTTTAAAGTAAGTACTCTGAAAAAAAGTCGAGCCTCAAAAGAATATTGTATTTTTGTAATTTTGTAAAAAAATACTTAATAACTATCAGAGACGCAAAATTTTGTAGAGTACAAAATTGTAGGTTTTTTTTAATTTACGTTTTTTTGTAGGATAAAAATTAAGTTTAATGTTTGTACATGTTCGTAAATATTACTATCTGGCCACCCTTTCAGCTCAAGCCTTTTCAAAAATAAGGGTTAAATACATTTTCAATCCATATGAGCTTTTAGCTTACAAAAATTCTACAAATTTGTGATTTGTAAAGTGGTAGCAATTATTTTCTACTGGGCTGGTATTTAGGGGGTAATTTGTACAGTTTGTTTGACAAAAAAAATATGTCATAACTCGCTGACTTTTGTAAAAAAAAACAAATTAAAGGATTTTTTAAGCATTTTAAAAAAGTATTTACAAACTTTTCCCGAAACATGCATTGTTTTTCAGTTATTTCTCCATAAACCTTTCAATTTTTGTTTTAACAAATAAAAACAAAATCTCAACAAGCTATAATTCCGTTTGTATTGGCTGTACAGAAATCATAAACCAAATAGTTTTTTCTTCATTTTTCATTTTTGAACCAAATGATTGTTTCTTAAAGTGCATATATATTTTTAAAGTAATCTACGAAAAACCGTATGAATTTTTTTTTGTTTTTGTTGAAAAATCGATATTTTCACTTGCGATAACTCGAAAAGAATTGACTTTCAGAAAAATCTTTATGGAACAAAAGTTGCTTAAAATTAGTTAATTTATTCACTCACATACTTTTTTTCACCCCCGAAAAGGGGCTGTAACAGTTATCGATTTTTTTTTTGGTATTTAAATTTCTTCATAATAAAAACCCAAATATTATTTCAGATATTGTTAAGTTTCATGTGATTACCATTGTAATGTTAACTGTGAAAGTCGTAAAAAAGTAAAGTGAAAACTAATTTTCAATACTATTTAGTTGTAACATGAGTTTATCTAAAGACGAATCGATGATATCTAGAAAAAAAGTTTTCAAACTATGGGAAACAACTTCAGAACATTATTGAGCTACAAGAGAAGGGACAAAATATGGGGAAGATATCACAAATATCTAGAAAAAAAGGTTGCTAACCTGACGAGCAGTTGGGTAGTTGTAGAAACTTAGTGCTACTCGTGTGAAGTTACTAAATAACGCACTGCCCCAGGAACGAATCAGTTACTCTAATCCTGGAGAGAGCGGTCGTTGCATTAAACATAGAGAACGATAAAAACGAAACTGCGCTAGTTGGTTCACCCGATTTACTTTAAAGAAATACAGTAAATAATAAAAGTTATTTCAGGTGAATGTAAGTGTTTGTCTGGATGGACTGGTCCTCTGTGTAATAATTCATGTCCCAATGGAACATATGGGATAAATTGTACAAAAGAATGCAATTGTACTAAAGAAAGTAACTGCAGAAAGTCGGATGGTTTTTGTGAATGCAAAAATGGCAGAACTGGAAAATACTGTGAAATATGTAAGTGATACAGATATTGTTAAATTTTTAACTTTTTCGAGTATTATCTAAGTAGCAATAAATCAGTACAACATACAACGAAAAAGAAGCTAAACTAAAACAGTGAATTGATTATGGGACCTTGTCAATAATATAGTTATAATATAACATATGGTTCTGAAGAAGTATGAAAAATATACGAAAGTACAAAACAAAAGAAGATTAATAATGAATATCCATGGAAGTATGTCTTCAGCTTATAAATCAGAAGGCACTATCTACTGAAGAACCCGCACCTTAATTTACTGCTCCTATTTATTGTGAATTTTGCAAATGAAAGTTAATTGTTGCAGCTTACAATGCCGAAAATATTCTTAACAAAGGGCGACTAAGGAATATTTGCCCTCCCGGATTTCATGGAGCACATTGCGAGTTAAAATGTCATTCTTTTAAATATGGAGAAGACTGTACACTGAACTGTTTATGCGAAAATGCTAGTGGGTGCCAACACATTACAGGTGAACTACGGCTTAGATGTTTGTTTTGTTGATAAAATTTTATTCTACCTTGGGTCCCTGTAGCATCCTCTTCGCTATCTGTTGTAGTTTTACAGTGGTGCTTTCGTGTTGTAAAATTCCACTATTTCAAATTGATTTTTGTTTTCAATAGACATAGAGTATCAACATTGTTTATTTTCTTCACTTTAAATAAATATATTGAAAAGCTACTACGATTTATGTTCAGATAAAATTAAATTCATGCTTAGTTAAGTCAAACAATGGTTTTGTTACAAGAGATATCATAAGTAAGATTTGTTTACCATACGTCAGGGCACTGTCCACACTACTGAATTCTACGTTGCCACAATGTTGACATTGTTTTCCAGACATACCAAAAAAATCTGCAGTGAGTTAAGAAATACGAAGACGAAATCGTTTAGTTCTAGAAATTGAACGCGGTTGTGATGCATCATTAAACGCCTATTTGATTAAATCCAAGTTTACCAAATTCGATTAGTGAAAAGAAACATATCTCTAATTTCCGAATCTCCGAGTGAAAATTCGGCTTCGGCTTTCACATCGGCCACCTTCGGCAGAAAAAAGCTAATGAGGAATTAATTAATAGTAGGCAGATTATTAAATGTGTCAAATACGTAAGGATGTTGACACATTTAATATTTTGCCTACTTGGCAGTCTGGTTTTCGCAAAAATCTGAACTGTGCTACAGCTTTGTTAAAAGCAACTGATGATATATTAGAAGCTGCAGACCGTGGGGAAGTTACGGTCTTGATTATCCTAGACTAATCTAGGGCTTTTGACAGACTGAATCACCAACTTCTTCTTGCAATTTTAGAGTATATTGGTTTTAGTAAAAACTCGTGCAAGTTTGTAACTCGGTCCCTCACCGACAGAATTCAGTCTGTAAAGGTGAATGGTAACCAGTTACCAGCTCTAAATGTTCTGCGTGGTGTACCTCAGGGGTCCATTCTTACGCCCCTTTTTTTACCATATATACTTCCCAGTTGGCAACTGCCAAAATACACCCCTGTTCAAATATATGCAGATGACACGCAAATTTATATGTCGTTTTTACCAGAAGCTATAGATGAAGCAAATACAAAGTTAAATAATGATATAAACACTCTTTTTAAAGCTTCTATGAATCACTGCTTAAAGCTGAATCCAAGTAAATGTCAGGCTCTATTATTTGGACGTAGCCAATATAGAGGTCAGCTGGAAGGCACTCTAAATCTAATTTTAAACAATGAGACCCTTCAATGCGTCAATAGTGCGAGAAATTTGGCACTGCTTCTCGATGTTAATCTGCGGTTTTCGGCTCATATAAATATGTGCATAAGCAGAGCTTTGGCTAATCTAAAACTATTCTATAGCCATAAGCGAATTTTAAGTTGCCATTTACATTTTCATAACATATTTTAAAGCCATTGACAACGAAGTCAGAATCGACTTTGAAACGTTTGGTATTTTCTATCAATATACAGCTTTTTAACCGACTTCCAAAAAGGAGGAGGTTATCAATTCGTCGCGTATTTTTTCGCATTTTTTTTGTATGTATGTTACCTGATTTCTTCTCCTGTGGTGCACCGTTTTGAATGAATATGGTCTTGTTTAATAGAATATATATCCGGATTGGTGAAACTTCAAAATTTGGAAAAGTATTCTATTGGTAAAGTGATAAAATTTGTGAATGAACACATGCGTGCATGAAAATCGACCAATATCCCTACTATTTTAGTCGATTTTTCGATAACTCCATATGGATGTGTATAGTTTTTTCACGTTTAATCTATTAAGGAAGATCCTTAGGTGATCTCATATACTTTTCTGCGACGTGCAACTTGCAATTTTGCAGAAAATCGCCGAAAATTCCAAAATTCTTATCAAAAATTTCATCGAAATGACATAACGGACATTTCCTCATAAATATTTTAATTCCAACGTAATAGTGCGGTAATTTTAGGCACTGGAAGTTTTAATTGCGAATTTGAAAATTTTCTATGTACATCGCAAGCATATAGATAGTAAAGCATAGTATTTTCGGCTCCTTAAATCAATGAGTACCAAGCTCGTGTTGTTTGTATACCAGGCAAATACCTATTTAAATGCAAATTATTCCATTTTGCGAAGACGATGCTTTTGGTTGTCACATTCTCCCGGCCTAATAGAAAATTCAGTGACAACACATGTCAAGCTTTAAACTGCTATTTGTTAGGTTTATAGACAGGGTGTTTAGTTATAGTAAACAAAATCACAAAGTAAAGTGGTAGAAGGAGTTGCATTTGCATGGCTGGACTACGCCATGTAACCTAAGGCAATATACATTTTGGGCTTAATAAGTCAACGCGTACTAGTACATTTTGTTCGTAAAGATTTACCTGTCAATTTAAATGAGAAAGTATCATTGTGAAATGTTAAGGCTTTCAATGTTACCTAGTTCTGTCTATTAAGGTTATACATACAAAATAAAAAATAAAGAATGAAAACTACCTGAGTTAAAAAAAAATAAAAAGTTGAAAATAAAACATTTAAAAAAAATATAACCGACTTCTACCTATAACTAAAAAGCTAAAAATAATTATAACAAAATACAACTCTAGCAAATAAATAACACATTCAATGTTGTTAGGTACCTACCCAGGAAGTAAAAAATTTAAACATTAAAAGGTGCTCATTCTGTACAAATTAATTACCTACCAATCTAGTAAATTTTTGAAGTCGGTGCCAAGCAACAATCAAGTTTGATGAATTAGTAGATAAGTAGGCAATGAAGGATTTTTAGATTTGCTTGGCCCCGGCTTTAAAATATACTAGATTGGTAGGTAATTAATTTGTACAGAATGAGCACCGTTTAATGTTTACATTTTTTTTTCCTGGGTAGGTACCTAACAACATTGAATGTGTTATTTATTTGCTAGAGTTGTATTTTGTTATAATTATTTTTAGCTTTTTAGTTATAGGTAGAAGTCGGTTATATATTTTTTAAAAATGTTTTATTTAATTCAGTTTTGGTGTTATTCCCAAAAAAACATAAAAATAATCAAGAACATGCCACAAATAACGTTTAGAAGACAATGTTAAATATGTATAGATGGGATTGTATTATAATGTTGAATAATGAGAGTTCATTTTTAAGAATTGTATTTCTTATTCTTCTAATTTGTTTGCCAGGGTTATTTAACCATTATTGTACACAAATTAAAGAATAATCACTTCTGAATGTTTCGGGAAATAAATTCCTGGGACAACTATTTGTTGTTAGAAATGCTTTTTTATTGACTATTTAAGAAAAGTGTTTAATATTATGCTTATTTATTGACGACTCTTGATAGAAGAAAAAAGTGTCCATGTGTATCGAAAGGCATTGTCGTTCTTCACTATACAACGCTCTCTAATTCACAGTAACACTATATTCTTGTAACTTGTCCCTTGGAGTTTTATTTTTGATAGCTTGGAAAAAGAAATACAGATCAGTGAAGAGATACTAGTAGAAACAATTAACTATTTTGAAGAGTTTCTATAATAATATTTCCAGCATGTTTCGATTGAACTGTAAAACGGTTATGTTAAAAACCAGTTAAATGATTAAATAACTCTTTCCTTAAATTGTGAAATCCTCAGAAATAATATTTTACCTAAACCCAGAACATAAATAGAAATAATTCGGCTCCCGCTTTTGCTAATAGTGTTTCTTCACCAAATACAAGGAAACATATTATCCTGACAAATGCGTCCTTTCTAAGCAGTGTCAAGAAATAAAGGCAACATTGTTTTTTTAGGAATATGTGCATGTTTACCCGGCTGGACTGGTCCTCACTGCAATACCCCATGTCCAGCTGGAAAGTATGGACAAAATTGTTCGCAAGATTGTCAATGTAATGATAGAGGTAATTGCAGCAATAACGATGGAATTTGTGAGTGCAAAAATGGTTGGACTGGAAAATATTGTGAAAATTGTGAGTAGATATAAATCAATATAAGGGTAAGTAATGGTTTTATATTTACAAAACCGTGTATCTAGATTCCAATCTTTTGAAGAAACCCTATCTTCATATATGAAAGGATATCATTCCTCTATGTGAACAAGAAGAGATATAAAGACGAATAAATGAAGAAAATGTTGCTTCTTAGAACCTATTAGATGGAATAATTCATCTGTAGATATGCCAGATGTTAGAATATATACGAACTGCTGGTGGAAAAAAATCATGAGTGTAATATGATAATGTAATATTTTAGCCAGTACTAAAATTAAATACTAACCAATTATAAATAATATAAGTGGCATTCGTGATTTCTAGTTCAGCCATTGTCGCTATTTCTAACGTTGTATAACAATTTCGTAATATTTATGACGTCTTGTTACTGTAAGAATTTAGGACAATTAGTTTAATGTGTTTCACATTTGAACTAGGTGATAAAAATACTTCGTCTTTTATGTAGTTTCCTTCATACAAAAAAGCTCCATGAAAATAAGATCAGGGTACCAACTCTGTTAGACAATTGTGCAATGACTGCAAATCAAAGTTTTATGTTATGCTATTCTTTATTTTTTATGTTATTTTTGTGTTTAGTCGGGATCCTCCTTCCTTTTGGATCAGTTCAAAACACTAATTGCAATAATACTTAAAAAATTCTATAGAATGGGTGAGATTATGCCATGATTAGTGGATGCCCTCTTATATTTGTTAGTCAGCCATTTTATTTGTAAATCGTCTGGTGAGTTCACACTTTAAAGTAATAGCAGGACTATGCATACTGATAATTATTTTCAACATTACGTAAAACAGTGGCTTACTGGTCTTTCAAGATTTTGCATATATTAATCGCAAGAACGTTTCTAGACGAGATCCATCACTAGTTGTGATACACTGATGCACTTAAAACGTGTGATTAGATATCAAAAAGCTAATGAAATATATCAAAGTTTAGAAGTTTCATGAAAATGAGGTGAAAAAACCCCCCTCAATCGGAAGTCATGCTATATGTAACGATGTTTCCCTGTGATTCCTAGGCTATGAACTACACAACACAAATTCAAACATTTCATTATGTTAGTACGCTTTCTAGGCGTAATCAGTTAATCATAGAATTCGTTACATGTGGTCTCTCCCATATTAATTGCAAGTACTATGCACATAACACGACACTCAATTTAGGGAGTTTCTTGTAATTCGTTCCCATGCAACTTCTAGATTAATATCTTGTCTATAATTTTTTATTTCCGATATATTTACCATTAATTGGAGTTTCTTATTTTAGTATGCCCTGAAGGATTCAACGGGTCAAACTGCGAACAATCCTGTAACTGTGAGGATGAGGGTTGCTTCTGCAAAAATTTCTCAGATAATGCTCGTAGCTACATGTCAGAAGAAGTCAATAAATCAGCGAGTATAACTATCATTATGATTATAGTGCTAATACTAATAGTTATTATATTGGCCAGCTTTATGATTGTATCCTTTAAAGTTAGAGAAGATAGAATTTTTGGCAAAATGTTCAGGAGAACTCGAAGTTCAGGTAGTATATTTATTTCTTAAGTCTTTCTCAGATTTTGAGATGATATTCTGACTGAAATTTATTTTGTTGCTCTAAAGAAGGCGCTCTTTGTATAGAAAAATTAGATAGTGGGATAATTTATTAATGAGGTGAAAATAATATCAAATTTGTTGTTGCCCAAAATCCGTCTTGGTCTTGCGAAAATGCAAGAGCAAGACCAAGACCGATCAATTTGATATTATTTGTAATTGTAGTAAGACCAAGATCCGGACTGAATCTGCAATATTTGACCAAAAGACTAAGCATATGACGCAGGCCTTGAAACCTTTGGTCTTTTGAAATATACAACCTATTCCCTAAGTGTGGTGATTATTCACAAGAAATCATAAATATAACATATAAGATGCGACAGCTGTCCCGGGATAAACAACTCGCAAACATGAGTATAATGAAGTGAAATTGAACATTTCATCCTCACAGAAAAACTGAGGAAATAACGTTTTTTGTTATAAAACCAAATAACCACATTATACCACTATAAAAGATTTGTTGGTTTACATCTTCAGTGGTCGAAAAGAGTAGGCAAAAATAATAAAAAATGAACTTTAACGTTTTAAAGGTCAATTTGTTGGTGTCTCTTCTTATTGGGAACCAGTTGAACATATTTAAAAAAGAACTGACATCAGCTGACTTAAAATAAAAACCGTTTAGAAACCGAGTGCAATCAATCAATCACTATTTTCAGACATATCTTCTTTTTTATCTGATTTAAGGTACATTTCAATTGAACATTTTAGCGTACCTATTCTTATCTCTCTCTTTTTCTCCCTCTCTAATTTTTATTCTTTGCCTATATTTTCCAAATATATTTTAACTTTTTAATTTATTTTATTATTTGGACCACTTTCTGTGTATTGGCCACCCTGAAATAACTTATTGGTCAATCATTTTCTGAATCACCCTATACACCAATAGTTCAACTCAACGCAATATTACAATGATCCTGATATCTTTAACACCACCCTGTATAAATTCAAATCCTCTCCACACTATTGACTCTTTCTATTTTTCTATTGTTTAAATTATTCCTGTATACCGATGATTTTACCTCGCCCTATATGTCTAATATTCCATTTATGCAACTGCTTATGGTATACCCTATATAATAAAATTCACCTTTTTGAACTAAATTTTATGACTATAATTTTACTCTACCATTTAATTCAACCACCCGGTATATGCAACTGCTTCTAAATTTTTTTTAATCCATGCCTATAATTATACCCCGTCATACGTCCTATAATTCAAATAACCTAACTGCTTATGCTTATATAACAAATTTTTGATACACCCTGAATAACAATAATTTTACCCCACCCTTACTTCAAAGACCTTGTCTAAGCAACTACTTATGCTCCAAACTATATAACTTTTTTAAACGGCCCTGTATAAAGGCAATTATATCCACCTTATATTTCAACCATCCTGTATATTCAACTACTTCTGACGATTTTTAAAGCATTTTGTATAACTGTAATTATTCTCCGTCCTATAACTCAAATATCTACTCTGTATAAATATACTTTTGCTCCAGTCTTATTTCAACCACCTTGTATATGCTACTACTTACGTGCTACCCAATACATTATTTTTAGAACAACCCTGTACAACTAATTCAATTCCAACTTATATTTCAATCATCATTGTATGCAACTGTTTATGTACCACCTAATATTACAAGTACGCACGCAAACATTTTCAACCGTATTCCAAACAGAAGATATCGCCCGAATAACAAATTTTCGTTTTAATAAGCTAATGGAATATTTTTCCAATTTCACGGGACTTTAACTTAACTTCGTCTCTAAAATAAGCTGACTTCAAAAGCATCGAAATGAAAATCATTACAAACACCCTGTACGTCATACTTTCATGTCATATCTTGACATTTAAACTAGATATTTATAATGAAATTTGAAATTTACCATGATGTTTACAGTTTTTGTGCATATATTTTTCCGATTTTCAGAAAAGTCGTATGTTTTACGTTATAAAAAAATATACGGAATCAAGCTGGAATATACGAGTATCTTTGTATAATACAATTTATAATATTCAAATTGCGTGAGCAGTTTTAGAGAAAACAGTAAAGATTCATTGAAAATCGCTGAAATTATTTAATTTTTTTCTCATTTTCTAGAAAACCGTAAATCTCATGTTATAGGCAATTATATGAAACCTTTCTGTAATGTTCCTTAATATAATGTAGTTTAAATCATCAAAATTGCCCAAGCCGTTTTTGAATAATCGCTCGTCATACATAAAAAAAAGTTGCAGGCGAATTGATAACCTCCTCCTTTTTGGAAGTCGGTTTAAATTAATTGAACGTGAAAAATTTTATATTATTTTATTTCACAATATGACCAATAATTATTTTTTATTCACAAAGAGATCATACGTTGTAGATTACATAGAATATATGTCAATCAAGATACTTATGTTTATAACTTTCTCAATATGTACAATATTTGAATATAAATATTTTTTCACTCCTTATAAAAATATAGTTCAACATTTCCTTTTGGTTACATTCTTAGACAATTGTTTATTCTTTAAAACCAAAAACTTATAGTGTAAAAGTATCTGTTTTATCAGCGAAATAATACCATGGTTACCTGGAGTATTTCTTTCCCATGATTATAAATTGAAATATGAAGTATAGACCAGGGCTAGGGCTGACCCTTTGAAAACGGTCAAAATGAAAAAAAATATATTGTGGGATGAAACCCGTTGGAAAAGAAAGAGAATACAACAAAAAGTAATGGAAATCTAATTTACGGTTAAGTAAAAGGGAGTGAGTTTTTAAGGGTAAAAAACTTGTTTTTGAATATTTCACATAAATTTGAGGTTATGTGAAAAAACTGTAAGTACAAAAGTTGTAGAACATTTTATTACCTACAACTTTTTACAATAGGACTTATAGTTTTGCCGGAAATTGAAATAAATCGTTTTTTACCCTTAAAAACTCACTCATTCCAATTCCCGACCTCAGATCGCCCGTTTTTTCCGTTTATTGTTGTTGTATTCTCTACTAGTTTGTTGGTTTTAAAAATTATCGATCCTGGTCTTACAATTTAAACGTTAAATATAGTTCTGAAAATTGCTTTGACGTAATAAAAAAATAATACCTACTTAGTTTGTGAATTAACTATAATCTCACCAAGAGTAACAAAAATAATGTTTTACTGTTTTATTGACGTTCTGGTTTACCGATTTCTTATACTAGTTTGCTTCATTAGGTATAACTTTACTACTATAGCATTTAGTCTCATATTACAAAAAAGATCTAAAAATGTTATTGGAAATATTTCGCAAATCACTTTGTAGCAAATGTTTTATCATATTAACAAAACGCTGTTTGTTTAATTCTTAGATTAGATATACCCATAATTGCTTGATTATGGACGAATTTCCTTTATATATTCAATTTCCAGTTATTGATCACTTGTCAACATAATAGTAGATAATAGTAAACTGACTGCACACAAACTATTTTTAGATATATTTTTAATGAATTTGATATTTTATCTTATCTCATCAAGTGCACCATTACATGCATAGCGATATTCCGGTTCTCAATTGAGAGGCGTTACGCCAATCAATAGAAAAAATTAAAAACTAACTCCCTACACCATTACTTAAAAGGTAATCCATAGGTGATTAGAAACATAAAAATGCAACACCAACTGAATATTGGATTTTTTTTAATGTCGGAAATTGACTTTTTTGGGTATATGTGCCTACTATTAAATTTTCGAAAGCTGAGAAAAGAGCTTGGTTTCATTACTCTTACCGCCATCACCGGCAATCCCCCTGTACATGTCGGAGTTCTAATATTTTTGGGGTATACTTGGGTTATAAAATACTATGTCGAAATTTCTGAGAAAAATGAGATCTAATGGGCAAATCTTAGTGAAATCAATTGCCCTCTCGTTGCTGTAATTGTGCTTATTACAGTGATCTTTGCATCTGCCTGTAAACATAGTTAAACTAATATTTTAAAATGGAAATGCTGTGGAATCTTTGGTTTGTCACCAAACCTTTATTTAAACCCCAAATTTTTATTTAAAACACCCAACGCTGTTTCAACAACTCTAAGTTGTCATGTTCACGGAGTCAACCAGTTTGGTTTGCTCCATGAAGATGACATATTTTACATTCCTCCTTTTAAATAGGTTGAGCTAAGGTTTTGGGGTGTTACGTTATACGACGGGTATTAATAAAATAAGGTTCTATGATTTTTTTAAATAGACAGCTATATATGTCTACTTAGTGTTTACATCAATTTAAAGCCTAAAACCTACGCTATTTTCCCACATAATGGCCGTTTCTGTCTAAATAATTTTGCAGACGCTGCTCCAACTTTTCTGTCCCCATTTTGTAGAACTCTGCCGCCAATCCTTTGAGGAATCGAGTAACCTCTTCCTTGACTTCATCATCGGTACTGAAACATAGGCCACCCAAGTGTTCCTTTAATTTTGGGAATAAGTGATATTCACGTGGTGCTAGGTGCGGGCTGTAAGGGGGATGGGGCACAATAGTTTAGCCAAAATTTGTCAACAATTCTTGCGTTTGACGTGAGACATGAGGTCGAGCGTTGTCATGGAGAAACTCTACACCACTGAACAATCTTCATCTCCGGCTGTTCTGGATCGCGCTTCTTAGTTTTCTTATTGTGTCGCAATATCTGTCAGAGTTTCATGAGGCAAAAAGTCGATCAAAAGCACGAATTTCGCATCTGGCGGTAACAGCGGTGGGGAGCTCCATCAGCGAGGCGCGAGTAGTATGGATATAGAGAGGGACAGCTGATGAGTAAAACAGTGTTGCCAGATTTCTCCCAGCACATCACATTCTGTCTCGGCGGCATAGGGAACCTTATTTTACTAATACCCATCGTATAATTTAGTTAAACATGCAATTTTTACTTTATATAAAACAGCAAATCAAGATATTGTAAAAACAGTGCATAGAGGCATTTGAATAAATCTTTATGTTTTATTATAGTTACATTTTTTGTTCCTAGTAATAAATAAACTTAAATATCAAATCTTCTCCAATCATTTGGTATCTTGATCGTTTTGGCTACGTTGGGTGATATGTTACCTGGGAGTGAGGTGTGTCTTAAATCTTCTGTCAAAACACGTAGTAAAAAAATATTTTATGGCATTTATAATGAAACTGCAAACAAGCCCTTGTTAAACTTATCTTTTTCAAAGGGCTCAATTCGAACCATCTATCTTCTCTGTTCTACTATGAATTTCTTTATAGTTTAACTGTTACGATCTCATCGTCTCTACGCATATCAATGTCTCATATAATGTTAGTGTTCCGTTACTTCTTGTTATCTTTATACAACAAACCTGGCAAATAGAAATATTGCAGGTATAATATAGGTGGTATAAGAGTCCTATATTTCTCAAATCAAAGGGCTTTTCATGCCCTTACTTGAAAACACTCTGAAGTCATTAATTATGCATTTTACAAAATTAATAGCAAAAATGCCCCAAAATATCTCTTTCTTTTCTTCATATAACAATAAAAATTAGGCTTAAACCAAAGCTTAAATAGTAAATGGTTGCATTATAAAATACCAGATAGTCAAATTTGAGAGCTAAAATAATATTATCTATCTTGTGTTCCATGTCACTTGTCTAAGAGGTTTATAATGCAAAAACAATTCGATTTTACAAATTGCTGATTTCAAATCTAGAATTTAACAGCTTTTAAGTGATTTTTTTTTTTAAAAATTGTTATTGTGAAATAAACAATGGTTCTAAAGGGCTTCAAGGTGTTTTCACAACAACAGAGACCGATTTGCTAAATACCCTACCAACCAACTTTTAATATCAGGCGTAGGTATGCAGCATACTGTACTGCTCTTGCGATGCTGCATATTTTAGTGCTACCCAACCCCCTTCATAGAGTCAACAACATTAGAAAAATCGGGTGTCGAATAACACAGGCTACAGACAGAAAATCATACCATCTATTGACAATACATAGAAGTTCCGTTTAAGACCTAGTATCATCATCATATATCAACATCAAGCCATAATGATATACGAGAACAATTTCACCAAAAAAGAAGACTAAAATCTTAATGGAATGTTCTACACAGCATTCGAATGTGTTGGGCCGAAGTGTCATCATTTGAAGTCCCTATGCAATTTTTTCTTACCGCTCAAGTTATTAAATATCAGTATTTAACGAGATGGAGTCTTTAACCTTGAAATTCTTGCAAAATATTTTCTACTCTAGCGCTTGTTAAGATGTTTTCGTGAGTTACAGCATACCGTTACAATTATAGTTATATTAAAAAATTAATATTGTTCATGTTACAACTATATAAGATAAGAAGTACAAGTTACTTAAAAAACTATTCTTTTTCAGATTCCGAAAATTCATGTAGTTCGGAAAAGGAACTTCTTAAACATGCGGACAAATATATACAACATGATCCATTACGTTTATTGGAGCACAGACCTAACCACGCAGGTAATGAATTATACATCTACAACGTTTTTTATATTTTTTTTTTACACTGAAGTTGTATCAAAAGTAATTTGAAATATTTTTTCCGGACTTCTATTCTTCTCTGAGTAAAATGGACCTTATAATTGTTAAATTGAACGAAATTGATTTGTTTATTTCAATAGTTATCTATTTGCTAGTTATCCAGAAACTCTCCTACTAAAATAAAACTCCCAATTGTATAAAATAGTTTATATTGCGAGGAAACCTTGCATGAACAAACTAGATGTCACTGCCAGCAAGTGGAAATTGACAGTTCTAGAAAACTCTGCTGATTTCTAGGTTAGTGGCATGGAGCTAAAAACAAACCGGGCAGTGTACATATGATTTACTGCAAACAACACCGTAATACGGAGAAGGGAAAGGTCATTTGACCACAGTCCTTTGATGAGTTAATTGACTGTGAATTGACTAGTCATATTTAGTCAAATTGTCCAAAAATTTCGGAACACAGTATTATGGTTTGATTCTAAATAATCTGATCAACATCATTTAGCCATATCACTTATAACCAGACTGAATTGCTCATATAGAAAAAAAAATAGATACCTGTGAATCCTAGAATAGTTATGGCATCATTTCCAGCTAGAGTGGTTGTCCAACAGTTTTAAGCAATTTCAAGGCGTGTATATAAGTTTATTTCAGTATTTTTACCTATTATGAGTTGTTAAATTATTTATTGATCTTTCTGCGTCTGGTAAAAAGTGGTAGAACAATCTATGTCACAGATAGAAATGTTGTGTCACAAATGTACAAAAAATAATTTGGTCAAGTAAGAGTTGGACTCGCATACTAAGGATTCCGTAATTCCTTCAAGATTTTAATATTCCAGTTTCAGACAAGCCGGGAATAAGTGCATTTTCTTATATTTGCCCTAATATCTTTTAAAGGAAGCGTTTTACATTTATAAAAAATAAACACTTTCATTTTTCACACATAGACTTTTTATTTTATCTGCTTCAGGATTAGCTTCATTTTTATAAGAATATATATATATATATATATATATATATATATATATATATATATATATATTCAATTTTCTAATTTGGTCCTCAAAAATTAACATTAGAGTTTTATTTTATTAATAAAGTTTCAGGAAAGCCTTTTATAACCTACTGTCTGAATTTTGAGGCTCTGTAGATTGGAAGATATAGGGCAAAATAGGTCAAGTTTTAAATTATAAATTATTAAAACTGTTATTCAAATTATTTAAAATACAAATCAAATGTATTTTTCAAAATTTAAATAGTGTAGTTTCTGAAGTGGGAATTATGTTTATGTTTAATATTTTTGGTAATATCTTTTAAACAAATAATTTAAAAATATGGTATATTTGTAATTCACATAATGAGCCTTTTTCACCGACTTCCAAAAAGGAGGAGGTTATCAATTCGTCGCGTATTTTTTTCGCTTTTTTTTTGTATGTATGTTACCTGATTTCTTCTCCTATGGTGCACCGTTTTGAACGAATATGGTCTTGTTTAATAGAGTATATATCCGGATTGGTGAAACTTCAAATTTTGGAAAAGAATTCTATTGGTAAAGTAATAAAATTTGTGAATGAACACATGCGTGCATGGAAATCGACCAATATCCCTAATATTTTAGTCAATTTTTCGATAACTCCTTATGGATGTGTATAGTTTTTTAACGTTTAATCTTTTAAGGAAGATCCTTAGGTGATCTCATATACTTTTCTGCGACGTGCAACTTGCAATTTTGCAGAAAATCGCCGAAAATTCCAAAATTCTTATCAAAAATTTCATCGAAATGACATAACAGACATTTCCTCATAAATATATTAATTCCAACGTAATAGTGCAGTAATTTTAGGCACTGGAAGTTTTAATTGCGAATATGAAAATTTTCTATGTACATCTCAAGCATATAGGTAGTAAAGCATAGTATTTTCGGCTCCTTAAATTAATGAGTACCAAGCTCGTTTTGTTTGTATACCAGGTAAATACCTATTTAAATGCAAATTTTGCCATTTTGCGAAGACGGTGCTAATAGAAAATTCAGTGACAATACACGTCAAACTTTAAACTGCTATTTGGTGCGTTTATAGACAGGTTTAGTTATAGCAAACAAAATCACAAAGTAAAGTGATAGAAGGTGTTGCATTTATATGAAGACTGAAATATAGGACCGACTAGAATGATAGTGGTCCGTAGGCAGCCGTATATACAGGATGGTTGGAATATAGGGTGGACTGGACGTTTGGTGGTATAAAAATGTTGAAAAAAATGTGAAATTAAGATTATATAGGGTGATAAAAAAACTGTTATATGATGTGGACATAAGCAAATCATATACAGGATGATTGAAATATATGCTGGAGTTGAAATATATTTATACAGTGTGATTATCGATTATCTAGTTATACAGGGTTGTCAAAAAAAATTGAAAAAAGGTTACATGGCGTAGTCCATAAGGCATAAATATATTTTGGGCTTTTTAAGTCAACGCGTACTAGTACATTTTGTTCGTAAAGATTTACCTGTCAATTTAAATGATAAAGTATCATTGTGTAATGTTGAGACTTTTGATGTTACCTGGTTCTGTCTATTAAGGTTATACAAACAAAATAAAAAATAAAGAATGAAAACTACCCGAGTTCAAAAAAAAACTAAAAAGTTGAAAATAAAACATTTAAAAAAAATATAACCGACTTTTACCTATAACTAAAAAATACAACTCTAGCAAATAAATAATACATTCAATGTTGTTAGGTACCTACCCAGTAAGTAAAAAATGTAAACATTAAAAGGTGCTCATTTTGTACAAATTAATTACCTACCAATCTAGTATATTTTTGAAGTCGGTGACAAGTAAATCTAAAATCCTTCATTGCGTACTTATCTACTAATTCATCAAACTTGATTGTTGTTTAGCACCGACTTCAAAAATATACTAGATTGGTAGGTAATTAATTTGTACAGAATGAGCACCTTTTAATGTTTACATTTTTTACTTCTTGGGTAGGTACCTAACAACATTGAATGTGTTATTTATTTGCTAGAGTTGTATTTTGTTATAATTATTTTTAGCTTTTTAGTTATAGGTTGAAGTCGGTTATATTTTTTTTAAATGTTTTATATCTGATATATTACATTATATAAATATATTAAAATTACTATGGGGGTGTTCTAATAATTTTTCTTATAAATTTCAAGTGAGCCTAGTACCCCTAATTATTTTCAAAATTTTAGATAGTATGGTTTCGGAAATAAAGCGAGAAATGAGAATTTTTTATATCTTTATGTTAATATCTTGTAAACAATTATTTTTTAAAATATGAAAAATATACATTTATATTGCTCATAATGAGCCCTTTCATTTGATGTATTGCATGATGCCTTAAATTTTGTTTTCCGTTTAATTCTATAATTTGGCCCCCAATATTAATATTAGGGATTTCTTCGTATTTTTCCTGTAAATAAAAAAAATAGGTCTTATAGTTTGTGGAATAAAGGGGAATGGGTAATTTTTTAAAATATTTTTTTAATTATATTTTAAAATATTCATTTAAAAAAAATTAAAACAAATATATTTTTATTCATCATAATGAGCTCTGAGAATCGATATGTTACTTGATCCGTTAGAAACAATTATAATTTTTTATTTTCCATTTAATTCTATAATATTCGGTGTACAAGGCATTTACAAGCTTTTCGTGAATTTGCATAAGCTGTATTTTTACAAGAACTACATTTTTGATAGTCCCTTGCCTAAAGAATAAGGAAAAATCACAACCATTTTTTTTAAACGAATAGACACGACATTTACTGATACTCATAACACTGCATATCTTCTTGATATAAAGACGAAAATCTGACTCCAGTCAAACTGCAACCTGTTACTACTTGCTTGCTCAACTTTACGTGAACAAATCTGATTTTAACGTAATTGGAGAAATGTCTGATTTCAAATCAATGTTCATCCAATAAATATAAAATAAATAACATCATCAACATCGTGGAAGAGTTGGCAAAATGTTATTACGGATATTGGCTTCTCAGTGTCTTGTGGAAAGAGCTAGTCTATATGGGGAAATAGACTGATCTTACAACTCACAATTACTTTATGTAAAATTTAATTAATAGTTGTTCATTATTCGAATTCGATTCCAATAACAAAGGATGTGAGAAAGATTTAGAAACTACCAACTAATTCGTAAGTGTGCCGGTTTTATCAGTATTAAATTATATTTCTGTTTTTCACTAGTTAAATTTAAAATGATAAAAATTCTTTATTGTTTGTTTTTTCCTTTTTTCGATAAAAATGTTTAAATAACGGGTCTAAAGATGAATCAATTGATAAGCAAATTGACCAAAAACCAATTAACAAGTTTGTTCCACGTCCCTATTTATGATGCATGTCAAAGAAATAAAACCCTTATATATTTAAGTTTCGGAATTTTCTTGATTTTACGTAGCTCAACTTCCTAGACCTGGGTCGAAATCATAATCAAACATAAAACACAACAAAATAGAATGTCTGTTGATTAATTGCCGTTAGGCTTTAACTGCAGTTTATAGTTAAATATGCCAACATTTAGATTTATATTAAATTATCAATTTTACTAAGGATACAATTTATATGCGTATCAAGTAACTCTACTGGTTTCAGAAATAAACGAGTTTTCAAATAGATCAAAAGATTCTCGTCAATCCTCAATAACCAGTTATATGATTAGCACGGATTCCCGATTCTCATCAGGTCCATTAGGAAAAGGTATGAGATACATATTATCGATTTTATATAATTGTAAAATTTTTTTCTATTACAAATATTACTACAGCAGTAAATAGACATTTTAAGTGACACAATTTAACAGCCAAACGCTTATGGTATCACTTAAGCAATAGTTCATAGGCAAAAACCGCCAATTCGTAGTTATTAGTAAATCATTGAAACAAGAAAATCCAGCAAAAAAACCTATTTTTTTGGTAATTTTGTTATATTATGATTGGAGCATTTTCCGCCAAGAAAAGTCTGAAAAACCGATAAAAGTGAATTGTGTGCCAAAAACTTAAAAATTAGTCTTCAGTCTGAAAGACTATGGAATTAATTAAGCTCAAGATGGATTTTGTCTGATAAGTAGTTTATGCTGAATTAAAATCGAAACAATTTAGAGTTATTATGCGAATGTACCCTATTAGCCTGAACTGTCTTATAGGGATACCTTGTTCATATCATGTAATTCAATTTGTACATCTTGGAGTTTTGTTTAAATATTTCAAAAATGGTTTAAAATATTCTCATTATTGCATTTTACATGGAAATACGCGCCAGAAGGACACGGAAGTAATGGTGGTGGGGGTGGTCAAGTTAATATAATGTTTTTAACCACTTTTAGGGGATTTTAAGGATAATCTAAGATACAAAAGTGGAATTCATTAACTGAACTTTAAAAAGATCTCAGGAATACCCCAATCGAAAAAAGTCGATAATTTTGTGCATTTTGTAAGATATCTCTCAAAA
Organism: Octodonta nipae; assembly: GCA_034190945.1. Taxonomy (NCBI): domain Eukaryota; kingdom Metazoa; phylum Arthropoda; class Insecta; order Coleoptera; family Chrysomelidae; genus Octodonta; species Octodonta nipae. The sequence continues at coordinate 95,957,995 of CM067222.1, forward strand.
TTGTAACATTGCAACTCTGCAAAAAGTACTCATATTGTGAACAAGTGATCTTAACATCATTGATAGTCAATTTGCGGAAGAAAAATGTTCCGGTTTCGATCAGAACTTATATTGTGAAGTTTTTCTAATTTTTTATAATTTTTCCATCCATCCAAGGTTCCTTCATAACTTTTTACTTCAACTAATTTGCTGTTAAATTCATGTCATATATGGCCTCTGAACTATTACTAACTATTACTGTAGACTGACATTTCACTAAACTCAATAATCTTTCTAGGACGATCTTTTAACTCAGCTACACGTTTGTACAAGCAACACCGACTAGTTAATATTAACCTTATTCAATAGTTTCCGGTCTAATAACTGACTAATGGACGGAATACATATGGACAATATACATATGGTAACTAAACTAACAATAAAACTCGAATTTATCAAACATATAGGTTATATACAACAGATACAGTAACGTCTTCTGTATACAATTGTTAAATTATTTTCACTCATTCAATTATTAACGTTTTTACTTTTTATAAAAGTTATGACAATAATTTCGAATATTAAAAACGACCTTGTGAAGGATGAATAAGTGTCAAATGTTAATTATTTCATAATGTTTACCTTTACACTTTGATTTTCTTGTTTTATGAAACACCACTTCAAAAGTCTCGGATCGCCCCAAATTTGCTAAGAGAAATATTTTCTTAGAAAAACAAAATATATTTACAACAACAACAAGTTTATTGTTTTCTGAATCTGTTTTTTTGCGAAATGAGTATTTTTCACAAACCGGGATACTTAGAAAATTAAGAAGAAAGCAATGTGTGTATATGTGGACAAATTTACTGAACCAAATAAAAGTAATACAATAACTAGCGGACTAACAATCTGTATGACCTCTTTAACATTTCAATAACATAATGACAAGTCTGGGTCACAGTTTATAATAATTATAATGAGGGTCATGAGATGGTGAAGCGGCAGATCTCTTATGGAATTGTGTTCCATTCCACTACTAACGCTACGACTAACTCGTCTGCAATGTGAGGTGAGTTGCTACGATTATTAATGGCTCTAGCAATGTAATCGCACATGTTTTCAATTGGACTAGCTGTCGCCCTGTGGTGGAAATTCGACCAATTGTGTCAATATGCCCTATCTTGAAGGGAAATTATTTTTCATGTTATAATTTCTAAAGAAAGGTTCTTTATTTTTGGGGTTTAAATCCAATACATTATTCTGCTACATTACAATTATGTTGAAATTGGCAGGTTAAGTAACCTGAAAATTTTCTCGTGACGTTCTATCCTAGGACTTTAGGGAGAACACGGAACGGATCCAGATTCGGAACCTCTTTATGATAGTTTCCTCGAAAATCATAGATGTGTCGGTCTTACATCTCGTTTCTACAAATAAGTACCGACATTCAAGTTTTTTCAGATATAATTCATAGGACTTTATTTGTGTTCAAATTCGTAATTCTTAATTTAATATGACAACAATTCAACCGCTATCCTACATATTTATTTTTTCTACTTACTATAATTGCACTTAATTCTCTAACATTTATTAAAATCCTCATTATAATAATTCCATATCATTATATATTTCCACCACCCTGTATATGCAACTGCTCATGGACCACGCATAATATTTTTTAACATTTTTGAACCACCCGGTAAACCATTCTGTATATGACACCGTATTTATTCTTTTTGTTTATGAATTTTTTATCATCATCCTGTATATCTATAATTCCTCTCACCCGATATTTCATATTCTCTATATATAGAACTGCTTATGGGTTACGAAATGTTGCATTTCCATTTCCGCCACCCTGTATATGCATCTCTGTATAATATTTTTTGCACCACCCTGTATAACTGTAATTTTACTGCACCTTCTATTCCAAGAACCCTGTAAATTCAACCACTAATGGCCTTCCCTATATAATTATTTTATTAGTTATAATTGCACCCTACTCTATATTTTAAACACCCTATATATGCAACAGCTTATGTGCCGCCCACGAAAAAAAATGAGTCTGGCGTCGGCAGCACATTCAGTTGTTTGGCGTTGACATTATGGACGTAAATAATTTTTATTATATATTATTTACTAAATGAACCAATATTTTAAATTAATATTAGCATTCTGCACTGAAGGTCGTCAGTAGCTACTAAACAAAACAAAAATGAACAAAATCGGTTGAGAGACAGAGGAGAAAATGGTACCTAATCGTTTTGTCTTTGCCTATTTATATATAGATTCTTATCAAGTTAATTGGTTGCCAATTCAATTTACTGATATGTCCTGCTTCCAGTTCATACCGTACTCTTCTTGTGCGATGTGGGCAGGCGTTATCATCCATAAACGCAATATATTCGCCTGTGGTATATGAATTAATGGGGTACGACTTTTAAACATGCTTCCGTTCCAAAACATTAGGGAAACCCCCTCATCGCGGGGAAAATTAAGTGGTTGAGTAGCAACTGGTTGAGTTGGAACCCGTAAAAGTGAGGACCTGTACGGGTTCCAGCTCTACTTCGAAGACATTGTAGCACTTAAATTTGCACTATACAGTCACATTCGAATTGTAGTTTTCGATGTATGTATAAACGAGTTTTCAAATAGATCAAAAGATTCTCGTCAATCCTCAATAACCAGTTATATGATTAGCACGGATTCCCGATTCTCATCAGGTCCATTAGGAAAAGGTATGAGATACATATTATCGATTTTATATAATTGTAAAAATTTTTTCTATTACAAATATTACTACAGCAGTAAATAGACATTTTAAGTGACACAATTTAACAGCCAAACGCTTATGGTATCACTTAAGCAATAGTTCATAGGCAAAAACCGCCAATTCGTAGTTATTAGTAAATCATTGAAACAAGAAAATCCAACAAAAAAACCTATTTTTTTGGTAATTTTGTTATATTCTTCGAAGACATTGTAGCACTTAAATTTGCACTATACAGTCACATTCGAATTGTAGTTTTCGATGTATCATGGGGAAACTTACTCTGAGAACTTAAGTTGTGTCCCTGTGATATCTGAGAGCACTAAATAGCGATCCGTTGTTTAACTAGACTTTTGAGACTGTCCACTACGTGGTCTGTTTTCCTGCTCCCCTGTATCAAATTTTTCATATCTATGTATTTTTCGCACAACTGATGGTTTAGGATTGCTCAAGAGTTCCAATTTCTGAAGCATTGAATGCCCTGCATTCTGCAAAGCATTAATTCTAAGGTTTTACGACGTGGAAATATAGTGCACAAAAATTGACTGGTCACTTTGATGATAAGCTATCCCCACCACTCTTCGTAAAATATTGATAACAACGTAAGACCTGAATATCGACATCTTTTTGTTTGCTGTTTTGTTTTCTAAATATTTTAAAAAAATAATTAGGTTTAATCGAATCATTTTATGTATGGGGTAGTTCAAGACTTGAAGTTTAGTGTACTAATCAATCGACCATATAACTCGCTGATCAGCGTCACAGGCTACAAAAAGTTTTATGTTAAAGTATCTGACTGAACCACTATACCGTTAGCAACTCAATCCTTTTCAAAGCATTAGCACAGTGTAGTTTGAATTTATATTGGTTTTAAACATTTTGGGAATACATAATACCTCGTCCTTAATTTTAAAACTTTTAGGGTTTGCCCCTCAAACAATTTACGTTACACCAGATACTAAAAGCATCCATATTTATGAAGAAATAAGGGATCCGAGGGGTAAGTAATACTTATTTAATTCTACTTATAACATATATTTTGATTGTAAAACAAATGTGTGTTAATTTTATGGAAACAACATTTATCCATCTTAAAATATTGCTAAGAAACTGAAGGTTGCAAACAGATTATTTGCCATTTTTTAAAGGGCTACACGAGAAATTCTTTTAATAATTTAAAACCAAAGATTTGTGTTTCACGGGTAATACATTACAGAGATCAGTATAAGTATTGGTCAATGGAATATGTGGAAAGTTATTTTGGAGACAATGCGATGTAGGTTGGGGAAATATTTCATTCATAATGACCTTTCTTCGTGTAAACTAGTATTTTAATTAGATATGCCAATCCTGAATGTTCTACCTATTTCAAAATGAGTTATGTTAGGGTGTCACTTCATTATTTGTTTTGTTTTTAAGTAATTGCTCCTTCCCAGTAGTAATTTACTTCCGCCTGTCCTAACAACTACCCTGTCTGTCATTTTGTTTATATGTTTTTCCATTCTCTTGTTTTTATGTTCCCATTCGATTATCTTTGGCATATTAAATTTTTTCCTGATTTGAAACTCCTATTGGATCTATCGACCAATTTGCGGTTATTCGTAGTTTCCAACATTCTTTTGTCCGAAAGTCTTCTTTCTGCTGTGAACGGCAATATTGGTTTTATAGTTTTTAGTGCCGTGTTAAATTTATGGCATCTTCGTGGCATAGTATTTTGATTGTCTTGTCCTCTTTTCTATATTCTCTTCATTCGCTAACATTTCTCATTACTCTGCTCTGCTAAATGTTTTCAATAGAATGTTTATGTTTATATCTGTCGCTGTCACTCTATCGAATGCTTTTGAAGTCGATAAAATAAATAATTGCTTTTTATTTTCTTGTCTTATTACAAAAACCTACAATCGTGCATGAATTTCCGCCGTGTTTCTGATTTGAAAATATTCAAGGACACCTGTGACTTCACGAAGATAAGGTAGGGATGGACTTTTGAAGGTTAGCCTTTCATGACGCTCCCTTCTCCAAAAATTATCATCTTGTAGGTCGGTACACAGGTAAACACTCAATATAAACTGATTACTACACCGCTAACAGTGTATGATACCCTAGCCACTGACTTGTTTACAATCACAATTAATTGTACTCTGAGGTTATAACGAAAGGATGAAAGATTAATTTCTGATCAAGGAAACATAACATTTGAAAGCAGAAATGTGCATATATAAACGTTGGGGTAACGGAGTTTTGAAGTTTTCTGACAACCAGAAAACAACAACAATGTGATTATAACCATAATCCAAGAAAAGTTGAGGAATGAATATTACTGTCAATTTCATAGACTTTTGTTTGTTTCACCCCGTGTCTCAGTGAAGTCGATATAGTAATAACCACAGAAGGAGTGCCTTGATAATTTGAATCTAGACTATAACACTCTATTTAATATAGATCAATAAAATGACAACTGACCCATTTGAATTGTTAGTTAATGAAGATTTTAATTTTAGGTTTTTCGCAAATTAGTCCCTCAACTTTTGGGACAGCACGCAACGACTGCAGCACAACTAGAGGTCTATCTGAACATTGGATGGTAGCAAATAACTTTCTCCGGCCTACCAACAGTAATGCATTATAATTTACTATAGCCGATTTCTAGCGATCTACCGGTTATAACCATAGATAAGAGATTTATATATAACTTTGGTTATGCCCTTTGTTGACAGTGACAGTGTACTTTGACATAACCCTTTTGAACACTGAAAGTAGAACCGAAACTGAGTCGCTAGAATGCAATTTGGTTCAACCGAAAAACGTCAGAATCATATGTTTAATTATTTTTGATTAAGTATATACACGTATGTGAATAAGTTTGTAGCTCCTGTGGTTATTTAATCGTTCAAGTAATAATTTTAAAAAATTGGACGGAAATTTATTATTAAATATTTGTGGTGACTTATTTTTTGATTATGAAGATTGGACTTTTTACGTGTATAGTTTTTTGTTTACATAAAATTTAAATAAATATATAGCCTGCCTTTTTACAAGAGAACATTCCATTGTTCCAAAACAACTGAATCCAGAGACCTGGCTGCTCAGATATAATGAATATCATTTTTTGAAGTTATTTAGAATACAAAGAAAATTTTTTGAACAATTAATTGGAGCTGTTGTTAGAACTAACAAAAATAACGTGTGTTGATATTAGTATTCAAATATCGATATTCTTGTGGTACATGGCTACTCAAGATAGGTTAATAGGCATAAGCAAGTGATAAGATGAAATTTACATGTAGTAAATTTAGCTTAAATATAAACATATTGGTCTAACTGTCTAAGAAATTTCCAAAAATGTAAAACATCGATTATAATTGTAACAGCTATCCAAACATTGTATATAAATTAATATTAATTTCCTTGTATTGAATATTATATGTACTAGAAATAAAAATAAATACATAACCTAAATTGTCATTTAAGAAAGAGACAGACAATCAAAAACAACTATTACCGGTTGAAAATATTTCAAACAATGACGTAACAAAGGGCTCATTTGTGACGTTTTCGTGATGTCATTGGTATTAACCAAGACCGCTAGAATGTGTTTGGTTCAAACCACTTAGGAACAATTATAACCGGTAGATCGCTAGAAATCGACTTATAACCTATAATATTCCAAAGAAATTACTGAAGATTAACAAGATCGTTGCAGTACGTTTCGTACTGCTGATTTTTTGGGAATATCAAAGACCTTATTAATAAACTCAGCTTCGATTTGACAAATTTGAACACTGATTTATTGCGCTACTTTGGTTTTGAATTTCATCTTTGGGATTACCAAGTATAATTCTAAAATGTTGTCAGTAATAAGTGAAAATATAGAAAACATCTTATGCGATATCAATACACGAATATGGTTTTAAGGACACAATTCTGGCAAATAAGGTCTCTAATTATTAGTAACTAAGTGCGATTGATATCAACGAAAGTAGATGTTTGAAAATCCCTTCCATTTAAGCAAAACTATTCTATTTTTTTCTGACTTTTTATTTTACGCATTCACAATGAAACCTGTCTGCAAAAGTTTTATTTGGGCGATAGGATTTTTCAATTCAAGCGCTACTATCGATTCATCATTATCGATTATTCTTGAAGCTTCTGGCAGTCATTGTCATCTGCGCGATCCCACAAATTTTCACTCTGGTATGAAGCCAGTTGACCCAGACGGATATCCTTTCTTAAGGAGTTTGGGGAAAGTTAGGTTAGGTTAGGTTAGGTTCTAGCAGACGTCCTATGATGGCCCAATTTTTTTACCTTGGTACTTAATATTATTGGTTTCCGTTTCAATAAGTATTTAACTAACTGATTTTCTGTACTTATTTATTTTATGTCTAACTGTTAGGTTACCTTAGAACAATAAGTATAAAGGTGTTGTTGTTGAAGTCAAATTAAGGGTTTTGTTGTATTTCTTCCAATATTTTAGTCTTGACGACTGTTCATAATATTTCATTAAACTTTTTGCTCTTCTTTTCCGTTTCTCATTTAATGATTTTGTAATTTAACCGTTATTCTTCAACTAATGATTTTATCATCCGTTCTTGAATTTTTGTTAATCCTTGTTGTCATCCTTTTTGTTCTACAGTTTCTCGACTAAACTTCTTCTATATTTATACCAACGATTTCTTAAACTCGCATCCTTACTTCACATTACCACTTACCTGAACTAAGGATAGGAAAAAAAATCCAACTTCATTAGACCAACTATTATCTACTATTTAAAATATATTTATAAATGCACTTAGAACTCTATTAGAACCAGAATATTCCATTTCAATGATAGAGTTTTTCAATCATTTTAAATTATTCCTTACCTCTCATGATTTTTCTGACAAACTTGTAACAATTAAATACAGACTTATAAAACTGTTATGGTTGATATCAATGACTACTTATATAAATGGACCTGTCTGTTTACATTAAAAATAGGTTGAAAGATGTTTTCCGGAAAATAGTAAACAACTGCTAACCGATGCCAAACTTCTTTCCATTGTAACCAATAAGACGTAAATCTAGGCATTATAAGGATTGCCTGAACTGCGATACTTTAGGCTGTTTATGTCTAGCAGGCAACATCGCGAGTCTGTTTATCTTCGTAATTTATATTCTGTGATGTGCTTGGGTGTTGAAACTTGTTTGAAATCAGTGAATATTTTGTATAAGTGTAAAAAACAATAGTCAAGTGTTAGTTTAGTGTTTTACATGCAGGAAAAAAGGCATATTTTTTGTCGTATTATCTTCTCACCGGTAAGCGTCAGATCATGAACGTGTTAACTGAGTTTTTCAAAAGGTCATTTAAGCAGCAAATAAAATTCCATTTTACGTGAATAAATAAATGTTTTGATAATTACTGTTGCATATTAGTAATTAAGCTAGTATTTATTTTTGTTATTGTGCACATGTTTTAATGGATTTTAATATATTTATATTTGTGGATTAGGTACGTACTCTTTTAATCTGAATAACACGACCTTTAGTTTAATTTGTAAACAAATATATCTGTGTCTCTTTCTATTTTTATCTCATGTTTCAACGCATTTTTCGTTTGGTCGAATATGAAAGTGCCGGGTCCATTTATATTAGTAATCATTGGTTGATATTGTTACAAAAACTGCCATTATTATTAATTTGCAATTCGCAACATTTTGTTAAATTTTTTATTTACATATTTTAGAACAATTTTCATTGCTAAAAATTGTTGTTTTATAAACCATCATGTCAGTATTCAAATTTACCTATTGAGAATGAGGTCAGGTAATACGTTAAAATGTTTCAAAATTTGAGGTGGTTTAAGTTTTCCAAATAGTACAAAGCATGATACAGTATTGCAAATGAATATTATAATTTGTAAAATTCATATAAAACTTTTGGTATGTATGTATATTTGACTCCCATCAGCACCAATTAGGCCGCTATCCTCATTCAATCCTTTTTATTACTTTTTAATTTGTATTGTTTGAGAACCTCTCTGTAATTTGAAATTTATTGAAATATTTGCTGTTATTTCTATCTCAACTTTTACATTACAAGATTTTTGCAATACTATTACCTAACATTTTATAAAACTTTGTACAAGGATTTAGAGGTGGGAACTAGTTTATTCGCTATTTTTTTGGAATCGAATTTGTTTGTGAATTGGGTTAGCAACACATAAGTCTAAAAATTATAAAAAAATTGCAAAATTATGCAAAAATATTTTAGGTAAATTATTTTTTTTTGTATGATGTTTAACATTTCTTATAAAATATAAATATAATTAAGTGCTCAAGAAACTAGCACACTTATGCAACATTACACACAAATATAATCTATAATTCTAGAAACATAAACCTAAAATCTACTAATGATTAAGCTCAGTACCTATAGTCTAAGAGATAGAGCCGGTTTTTGCTCGTCATCGAGAAAATGGACAGAATGTATCGTATTAAGCTCAATTCCTGAACTACATCACGTTTCTAGACAGGCGCCAGTGGAATTGATAACCTAGGATAGTTACAGGGGGTGAAAGTACTAATTTTATTTGGCCATGCTCTTCATCGAGTAAATCTTCCAAAATTGACTGCATACAAGATTGTGATATATTTAAGCAAATTCCCGAGAGGCATCTGCCTAGATTGTTACAATCAAGGTGGCGGACAGGGGTAAACTTGTCAAAAATAGGGGTGAACTTCGTCATTAAGAAAAAAGAACGACATATGCACCATTTTCTTGCTTACACAAAAGAAATCATATTCCAAAAGATCGTACAGCTAAATGACATAACTATATTTTTCATGACGTCATTAATGTGGTCCGTATGACGTCATACACAGTTTATTTAAATGCGAAGCCACATTTTTCATTACTGATTTGGAAAGAGCGGAAAATTTCTGGTCCGAATATGACTTTGACCATGACCTTGAACTTGACCTTCAAGGTCAGTCCAAGATCAAAGTTTCTTTGAGAAATCAACCTATTATAGCCAAATTGGGTGTAGGGGGGTTTTCGACGTCGTTGATTTCGAATCTGAAATCAGTTTTTGTCTGAAAAACTGGTCCATCCTCTTGGATTGCGAAAATCTTATTGCAGATTCGTAATCAGATTTTTAAAATTGACAATTTGAAAAAACTCAACCAACCTACAATTTGGTATACGGGGGTTTTCGACGTCGATGATTACGAATATGAAATCAGTTTTTGAAAATTTTCAAAACAAGTAGTGACCAAGTTCAACGTCAAATTTGGTTTTAATTTGGAATACCCTCTTTGGATCAGTCATCTTTCGGATCAGGATTATAAACATCGATTACCGTTAATTGGTTGTGCATCAATTGGTTGAGTTTTAAAAAAAATGGATCGCCATCTTGGATTGTGAATTTTGATAAACTGATTTCAGATTCGAAATCAGCGATGTCGAAAACCCCCGTACACCTAATTTAGCTATAACTGGTTGATTTTTTAAAGAAACTTTGATCTTGGAATCACCCGGAAGATCAAGTTCAACGTCATATTCGGACATGGAATTTTCCGTTCTTTCTGAATTCTTAATAAAAAATGTTGCTTCGCATTAAACAAAAAATTGTGTATGACGTCATACAGACCACATTAATGACGTCATAAAAAATCTATTTATGTCATTTAGCTGTACGTTCGTTTGGATTATGATTTCTTTTATCTAAGCAAAAAAATGGTGCAAATGGCGATCTTTTTACTTAATGACGAAGTTCACCCCTATTTTTGACAAGTTTACCCCTGTCTGCCACCTTGATGGTAACGCTCTAGGCAGACGCCTCTCGGCAATTTGCTTAAATCTATCACAATCTTGTATGCAGCCAATTTTGGAACGTTTACTCGATGATGAGCATGACCAAAAAAAATATCATTTTCACACCCTGTAACTATCCTTGGTTATCATTTCCACTGGCGCCTGTCTAGAAACGTGATTTAGTTCAGGAATTGAACTTAATACGATACATTCTGTCCATTTTCAGGATGACGAGCAAAATCCCGCCCTTTATCTCCTACTACTATATTGTAACAGCAAACCGAGTGTATTTGAGCCAAAAAAGTTGCGAAAGTTACTGACGTAGTACGTCAATATTTGTTTGAGAATTCGATTATTAAGTAATATTGGAGATTAAAATTTAAATAGCTTGAAAAAACAACTTTGGTTACAGTTATTATTTCAGCAATAACCAAAAATTCATCAGGAGCGTAGTTAAAGAGAACCTCTGTTTTTAATACGTTGTTCCGTTGTTTTCAATACAATAACCAGGCAGTTGACCCTCCCGGAAAAATAATTTGCGATGAAACAATACAATAAAGTAAAAGTGAGTGTACCTGCACAATATTCTATTTGTCTTGCCCCCCCCCCCTAAATGAAAACGCTTAAAAATGCTGAACATTCGCTCTTGGCAATAGCCTAGGAACTTTTTCTCTCCTACTAATATAAATTTTGTACAAGATCCCCCCTACTGAACCTCCCCTGAAACTATATTCTGCCTAAAGAGCAGATCGTATATTAAGACTTTAGGCACCTACGGTTGGTACAGTTAATTGTAATCAAACCTATAAACCACACATCACAACTGTTTTGCTCTGTCCGGTCCCCATGGTGAATTAGATATTCCCATATTTTAATTGGAGATTTTCCAAGTCTTTTTCATGGTCCCCAATGAAAACTTAAAGAATTTGCAAACGAACAATTAAGTCCACTACGATTAAGGGATTCTAAAAAGAGACCAAAATGATTCTATAGAGTTCCCAAAAGATTACCTATTGGTCCAAGCTATACGGATTCGACCATAACATTTTGTATACCAGTATAGTACATTCGTTAAGGTCATTTTGAGATTGCTTGTACTCTTTCATCTAAATTGATAAAATTTGCCCTTGCTTACGGCAATTTTTAATAATATTGATTTTCAAAACAAAATTTAGAACTTCGCCTGCAATACCCAGGAGCTTGATGTATTGCCGCCGGTTCCAAACCCGGAAAAAGAAGAAGAGGTAAAGAACTCACGGCCAAAACTAGAAAAATAACGTCATTAATTTACCTCCTAAATTTAAATTTCATTCAGCAGCTAATAGTTAAAAATTTTCCACTATGAAATAAAAAATAGGCAACCTTCAAGAAACATTATGAAGGAATGAGCTAGAGCAGAAAGAAGTGAAAATAAGCAACCATAAAAGAACTATGATCTTGTACAGAACAGTCCCATATATCCGTTACTTTCGATGGTCGGAAGTTTTCAAAACTACATTGACTACAAACTCAGCATTCAGTTTTTTAAATACCTTTAAAAACTATCGAGGGCAATGTTTTATATAACAAACTATGGAACGGTATCAGAAATTCTCCAACAGAAGTTGCTTAACGTAAGCAGGCGAAGTAGCGACTATAATTAGTTAATTGGCGAACTGAAGCCAAATACAAAAACACCAGAAGACGTTTCATCAATTTTACTCTGTGGATGATATCTATTATCAGGATCTTTCTTCTTGTCAACTTTTGGGCAATTTGAAGTCTTCCTGGAATTTCGGTTTTCCGAACCAAGGTTTCACACCTAAATGCCAGTACTAACAGAATACTTTAATCAAATACGTAGTCTGGTCTACATTTTCCGTGGTTGTTTCGTTAATGGTTAGAAATAGTGCGGTATCTGATCGCCTTCGAACCTCTAACTTTCGTTGTGGCTCAATGAAAGCATGTTTGTCAAATGTTTTTGCTTCTGTTCGTCTTGTGACGATCCAAAAAATTCACTTCTAAAGTTGCAATACGAATGTTCTCCTATGTCCCTATTAATCATTACCTAGGAGTTCCGAAAACCTACAACCGAAGTCCTATTCCATTACTCCATTCATACAGTATTCAGGCAAGTTTTACTTTGCTTTAAGCACCCTAATTGTTAAAAGTAAACATGTCGGCTCACCTCGAAACTCAGAGAAGAGCACCGCACCGGGATTGGGTGGTAACTTTTCTGACACCTCTTGATGAAAACTCTTCAAGCCAAAAGGACAGATAGGCCGTGCATTCAGCAGGGGCGTAAACTCATTTTTTTGGCATTTTTATGTGGGAGGGGGGGCATAAAAAATATAATATGTGTAGGTACAAACGTTTTTAGTCTATCGTTTCATCCCTAACAATTTTGGGGGGGGCACTCCACATATATTAAATACTTTGTGTTCTAAAGTAACTTTCAAAACATACTTTCTAAGGTTTCTGTGAATAATTTGTTAGTCGTAAATTCGCGCCGCCTTCATATATTCTGTTTTTGGCTTTGACTTTCCTCTAATTCTATATCTATCTTCTTTAGGTTTCTTTACATTATCATTGTATTGCCAGGTTATGTTAATCAAAAATATTTTAGTGACGACTGTTTCAGTCTTTACATGACACAAGTTTTTTTAATAATTAAAACATTATTAATTATTCTACCTTCATTAGAACATCAAGTTAAACTAATGCTGAATTTATTCTAAAGTAATATGAGGAAGTTGTATTTAAAGGTAATATCCACAATGTAGTGGGTATATAGATAGGCAGACGAACAGATTAACTAACAATAACAATGAGGATGACTTGAAATGCTTTACTATTTTCGGACGTACCCTAAGTCTTTCCTTGTGACTAAGGAAGAAGTTAGTACAACTACTATTGGTTAACAGGCAACTGAGTTATTATTTTCATTGTTAATTTTATTTTTTTATTATTTTTTTGACTGACTTCCAAAGAAAGAGGAAGTTAATAATACGATGGCATATTTTTTTCATTTATGCTCAGCTTTTGACAAAATGTCTCTAAAATTTGATGCCAAGAAATTTCATACATGAATATTGATTGTACCGGGTGTTTGTAACAGTCTTAATTTTAATTAATTTTAGAAATAAATTATACATTTTTCTGTAATGTAAAATAATAAATCCGCAGACATCAAAGTAAATATCAAGAAAACTCTCCTCGAGGTGTCATTGCTTTGTACGCAAGACAATATCTATAATATATAGTTTCTGGTTAGGAAACCTTTATCAGTTGCGCTTCCCATAATTGAATGTCCGCTCGAACACTTCTTTATGTACTTCATACATTTCGCAATTGCGTACAAAGGAATGACACCTCGAAGAGAGTATTCAATATATCTGACAGGTGAAGTAACCTGAAAATTTTATAGTAACATTCTGTCCTAGGAGTTAAGGGAGAACAGCATTACATGGAACGGCTCCAGATTTGGAACCTCTGTGTGCTAATTCTCTCGAAAATCCTAGATGTTGGTCTTACATCTCGCGTCTTCAAATATGTCAGAAAATTGAATGCTAAAATGATTTCATTTTTAGTTTTGAAATTGGTTCTTTCTAAAAATTAAGTTACATTGTAAAACCTGGGAAAGTTTTTGAAATGGAAATAGTTTGTATAATTGAGGGTAGATTTGAAGAACGGTTGAATATACTTCATTGATAACTTTGCCATTATTTTTGCCTAGTATGTTACCAACGATTTAAAAACTGTTACCGTTATTGACAGTCATATGTTTTATTGTATGCAGTTCAATATCAAAGTGTGCTTTGTATAGTGGAACAGTAACAAATCAGTGTAACATACTATAATATGCTGCATGTTTATGTTGGTATGCATAAAACGATCTATTTATTATGTATAGTTAGGCCTGTGTGAGATTTTTTTTTCGAAGTTTAGTTTAATCTATTATTTATCTGAGTTTATGGAGTAACTGTAACGTCTATTTGTATCAGTAAAATAAGCGAAAAGATTATGGGCGTGTCGGAACCAATACAATTCAGAAAGATGTAGCTTTCAGGATTACTAATAATTTATTTCAGAATATCTTTTTATAAAACTTATACTCGTTTTTTGTCAGTGGAAGTGCATTACACACAAGGTGTTTTTAGTCTGCGCCGATACCATAGATGCAAATAAATATAACTGTACTACGCCATTGCCAAATACTGGGAATTAATGAAAAAATTCTATTCTTGCAATTTTAGCGGAACTGTGGTAATTTGTTTTATTCTTCCTTAAATATAAAGGGTGTTCCAATTTGAGGTTAATTTTAAAATTTTTAATAAAATACACAAATAATTTGAGAATGATCAAATGATAGTACAATTGTTTCGGTTTTGTAATGGAAAAAAATCTTGGAAGTGACCACCTGCTGCTGTATGACAAGCTTCTAATCTTTTGCCAAAATTTTCGATAACTTTCTGGCATAACTGCGGTTCAATTACTCGAAAACAGTCAATAATGTTCTCCTTTAGGTTATCAATTGTTTGTGGATCGTTGGCATAGACATAGTTCAAATAACTCCATAGGAAAAAATCTAGAGGTGTTAGATCGCAAGATCTAGGGGGCCAATTAATGTTTCCTCTTCGAGCAATTATTCGATTACCAAATTCCTGTTTCAAAAGATTGATTGTTTCTGCTGTTGAATGACATATTGCACCGTCCTGTTGGAACCTCATATTCTACACATCAATATGCTCCAGTTCATCCCACAAAAAGTGAGTAATCATCTTTCGATATCGATCACCATTCACAGTAACAGTATTTTCATTGTCATCTTCAACAAAATATGGACTAATCACTCCACCAGCACAAAAACCACACCAACCAGTTTCTTTTTGTGGGTGCATCGGTCTTTCCATTATTTCTCGTAGATTTGCTTCACCCCATATTCGACAATTTTGCTTGTTAACAAATCCAGCCAATTCAAAATGTGCTTGATCGCTGAAGATGATTTTGTTGAAAAAATTCACATTTTCAAGTTTCTGTTGTTTGGCCCAATTAACGAATTGACAACGTAAGTCTGTTGGTTTTATTTCTTGCGTTATCTGCAGCTTGTAAGCCTTTAAATGAAGATCTTTGTGGAAAATTCTAAATAAAGTGGTTTTTGGAATTTTCAATTGCTGTGCACGATGACGAATTGATGTTTTTGGTTGTTCAACAACACTAGCAGTAACAGCTGCAATATTTTCTTCTGAACGTCCACTACGATGATATGTTTTGCTTTTTTCATCTTTTACTGAACCAGTTTCCACAAATTTTTGAACAATTTTTCCAATGGTAAAATTTGACGGACAATTTTCTCTTTCATATTCTGTACGAAATTTTGTTCCAACTTCTGCACAACTTTCACCAAATTTAAAATAATTTTTCAATAATAACCACGCGTTGCTCAATCGTATATCTCTCTATTTTTAATGACCGGAATATTCCTATTTGTCATCTGTCAAATAAAATATGATATTCTAGTACAAAAAATATAAATGGCGGCAAATTTAAAAATCAATCTCAAATTGGAACACCCATTATTTAATCTTATAATCTGACTTGGAAATTTGATTTACCCATATAGAAATTTATTAAATTGATTGTCTGTAGTCTGTTTAGTACTACTACAATACTTTTTAACCTTCGACGAGATTTCTAAAACATAACAGCAAACACATCAAACAGAACATCAAAATTATACTCTGACTGTCGTATATCTATGGCATTCTATGGCCACATTCTCTTGAAAACTATATTTTAGAGATATGGAACAGAGTCACATTAGTACTTTGAGTTTATGTGTTTGGAATATAGTTAATGGTAAGAAAAGTATTGTTTCATTATTGCAGGCAAGCAATTCAAAAATCTATATAGATAAACTAAATGTTAGCAGCTAGATTATAAAGTTGAGTATATTTAAAGAAGAATACAAAACATTCCCAATGTTCGGCTAATATTGACCCCAGGGTACAATTTTTTTCATTATATCCCACTGTGTGCCACCATGTAGGATATCGATAACGTACCCGAGATAATACTTAGTGTCTGAATGCTCCTTACCATATTCTTGTATCTACCTATGCCCCATGTAATTATTCTCAATTTTGGAAAACAAGTAGATACATAAATGTAGATCGTACCACAGAGTAAAATCATAATTGATTTGAATATTTATACTCATTCATTTCTAGATAATTCCCACCTGTTTTTGTTATTGCCATTTAATCTGTTCTGTCGGCCCACAATAATATTCACTGCTGTTAAAATTCTCTTTAATTATACAGTAACTTCCTTGTTAATTTAGTATTAGTTAAACTTTATTTTCTTTCAAGCTATTTATCTTTTGAAACAATTGTCAATTTCAATAAACAAAATAAGTTAGAGTCACACTAATGTGTTTGTTTTAATATAATTGAATTTTACAGTTTACATTTTTGAAACTCAACACTTTTGAGCTAAGCAAGTATCTTTTTATTTATCTATTTTTTTTATATTTAAATAATATATTAATTATTTCAAGGACTTTTACTTTTATGAGGGACAGTTGGGATTAATTTCCACTAATATATTATTATAATTGTTGAAATGCTTTCGATTTCGTACCTGCATTTTCGAATATAATAGATTTTTTGAATGTTTGGTCCCTAATTATTGTATTTAGGAATTTTTGTATCTTGGTGAGAAAACCACAATAAATAAATTATAAAAATACCATGTCCGTATGTTGGTTACCTTTGCTTTATTTTTATAAAGACACTTGACATTACTTTAGTCCCTGTAGGCATAAAGTAATATTCATTTTTAGCAACTGAATAATACATATTTTCAGTTTTATAATTACATGTTCTTTACTTTTGTGAGGAAAATTTTATATTTCGTTATTAATGTATATATAATAACTGTTTTGCAAGTGATTTTAACACATTGTGAGTTTTAAATGTGATATTTTTATAACATTTTTATGTTTACATTTTTTTTTTGCTCATCATTAATAGCTGATATTGTTTTGTTTTCAATAATATATGTTATATATTCGGTTAAATATTTTGATCTCATATTTTGAAGAAACGGAAATAAGATTACGTACCTGTTAGAAGAATGAGGGAAAATTGTAAACTTTCAAAAATTTTTAAAGTAGAACTTTGAATGTTTGAACCTTAATTGTCATATATGTGATTTTGATTTTACCTTGGCAATAACTAAAGTATTAAAATCGTATCTCTTTATTTTGGGCTTCCAATTTACGTTATTTTTGTAAAGAATAGTTGGTATTACTTTAGACCATGTAGAAATATAATAATATCTATTTTTTACAATTGAATAATACATATCTTCAGTTTTATAATTATATATTTCTTTACTTTTGTAAAGAAAGTTTTATATTTCATTGTTAATGTATAGTAATTGATTTGCAATTGTATTACAACCTTGAGGGTTTTAATGAGATGTATTTTTAGAACGTTTTTATATTGTGATTTTTATTGCCCATCATTAATTCCTAATAATTTTTTAAATTTTCAATAATTCATTTTATATATTAATGATTTTGATCTCATATGTTGAAGAAATGGAAATAAAATTATCTCCCCCCTAGAAAAATCAGAGAAAAATTGTAAATTTTCAAAAACTTTAAAAATATAGATAACCAGAACTTATGTAATTTTGTTATTTTCTATTTATTTTGTAGACAGCCATTGTAATTAAATTTTCATGAAACAAGTTTAGTTTTTGTCCACCTAGTACCAATTTGAAGCAAATTATAGTGCATTTTTGTAATCGGGTTACAATGGATGCTTGGAAATTTATTTTTTGCATGGAGGTTCTTTAGCCTGAATATTATTACCTGGAATTACCTAAATCTGGCATTAATTATTATTTTTTATCTATTATGGAATTTGGTACTCTAGGGAGACATTCTGTAAGAGGGCCTACATTTTCTGAGCATACATGACAATGTTTGAAAAACGACTTAAAATGTCGTATACCTTTAAATTCTGGGTTATTATTTTACAATATGGAATTTCACATTTTTTTTAGTTAATAAAAACAAACAAAAGAAAGATTGAAGGCATGAAAGGTAATCTCAACAAAAAACAGAAGTTCTTGCAGAAAAAAAAACAGAACAAAAGTTTGATTAAACTTAACAACATCAGCTCTATATAGGTAGTCTCTCAGTGATCACTGTGTCATCTGAAACTGTTGTTCAGGGATTCAAAAGGGTTTAGCCTAAATGTAGTTTACTGTTGATTTAAGCGAAAATCTCTTTGCATTTGACATTTTCTGTGGAGTTGTCCTATTTACGATAAAAACTATCGTTATATGCCATTTTTATCCCGTGATAATCGGCAACAGGAGTTCCAATCTTTTTGGCAACTGAAAGCAATAAAAGTTTAATTTTTTTAATATCTATAAAGTTCAAGAATTTTTGCTACAGCCAGGCAACACCTATGAAGACAAACATTTTTCATAAGAGCAGTTAGAGGTTTAATGCTCTAAAAAGTAACCACATTGAAAGAAGTTGGGTTTTGAACGATATGTCTGGCATCTCTAGTATTTTTATGATTTCTTATCAATATTATCAGAATTGATGGAAGTTCTGCTTACTTCAAACTTAACGAATGCTAAATTTTTCATTGCAGACTTTTTAGGTTTTAATTTCTTTACATAGTTGTATTAATATTTTATTGCTATTGAAAACGGGGCCTGAGCTAGACCCTGAAACTTTGCAGACATCAGAAAAATACAAATTGCAATATGTGTTTGTAATATAACCTAATTAAATAATTAAATTTTATAATGCTGATTATTCATGACATAATATAAATAAATATACAACTATAGCTATTAGGCTATTAGGACAGGTATATCCGCAAACAGACTCGACTTAAATGTCTTGCCGATCCCATATTATTAGCACTTCAAAAAAGTTTTGTGCCCAAATGCGAAATGCTTTATCTTAGCTTGCATTGAAGGTAAAGTATTGGTATTACTTATTAAGTGTTAGTACCTGGGTGACCGAGCTTCACTTGTAAATTCATCATAAATGTACATATATCCAAATAATCGGACATTTGTTATGTAGTCTATATTCAACTATCTAATATAATATTTTTTCTTACGATTTTTTATTATATGATTACTACAATTCTACTCCCCAACAACATTTTTGTCTAGCATTTTTTTAATCACCTTGTATAACTAGAATTCCACTCGATTCCATATCTCAACTATCCTCTATATCCGACCGCTTTTGGGCCACTCTACAAACACTTTTGTTCCTAAAATCTTTTAACCATCCTCTGCAACTATAATTTTACTTCGCCCTATCTTTCAACCATTATATATACATGCAAGTCGCATTTATATTTTAACATTTTGTAACCACGTTGTTCAACTATAATTCCGCTCCAGTCTATATATGCAACTTTTTATAAGGTATTAAATATTTGCGCTAACATTTTCTAAATCACACTGTATAACAATAATTTCACACCACCATATGTTTTAACTATCCTGTATATGCATTTGCTTATGGCTACCCATTGTAATATTTTTTTTAACCTCCATTCATAATTATAATTGCAGTACTTCTTATATTGCAACCACCCTGTAACTGCAATTGCTAATGAGCCACCCTACAGGATAACATTCTATTCACATTTTTTAAAGCACACTGCATAACAATAGTTTTACTCCGCCCTGTATGTCAGCTATCACTAATTTCCAACTGCTTATGGGCTACCCTATATAAATATTTTTTCTTGGTTTTTTCTAACCATCCTGTATGATATAATTAAATTCGAGGCAATATTTTAACCATCCTGCATAGCAACTTTTATGGATAACCTAACATATTTTGAACTTACCTTAATTATAATTTTACACCCACATTTGCATATTTGTATGCGTCAAATTACATGCGAACTCATACCCATCCATAAATCGCCTACCCTGGCATTTTTGTTTGGAAAAATACAAATACAATTTGTATTGAAAGAGCAGTTTCAGTGTCAAATAGGTCACCAAATCACCCTGTATTGTAAGAATTTTTACGAGGTTACCAAATCACCCTGTATGAACGCCTTGAAATTACAAAGCAGCTGTCTTGATTGCCATAAACTACCAAACAATTTTTTAATAATTTAATTTCTCAATAAACCAATTTTTTCCAATCACCAATCGATTTCTATCTATCGAAACTTCCAAATGGGAAATTTTCATCGAAATCGTTAGAGCCGTTTTCCAGAACTCAATTATATATATATATATATATATATATATATATATATATATATATATTACAAACTCATATTATAGTATTAGATAATTGTAGCAAACAATTCATCACAATACTACATTTACTATAAACAACACGGATTGCGCTTTCAATTACAATTTGTTTTTAACCCAATCTTTTTCTTATAATTTGTATATTAACAGCTCTTTAGATATCCATTTACATTTCTGTCATTATTGTACAATTTTTTCTACATCGCACAATTAGTTGAACTCAGCACACAATACCTTTTAGGACTTAGTAGTTTTGATGTTTCTGGTCATCTCTACTTCTCGTAATTTCACTAATAAATAATTAATTTGCTGAATAACAAAAAGGCTTGCCCAAGGAAAGAAACTTTAAAAGTATAACGTTATATAATTTATATTTATTTCATATACGCTTTATATTTACAATCTCATCCAGCCAACTTTAAGATAAAATCAGAATTATTAGTGAAAGGAAAAAAGTCAGTTAATTTAGTTTGTCCATATTATTTGTTACAAATTAACAAATTGGAAGATTAACCAAGAAATTGTCCTGTAAATTTTTTACATACATAAGTACAATTAGTGTAACTAGTTCACTTTTGGAAGAACTTTATTGTATGCTGTAATTTGTGCTCAATAATAAAGTCGATATAGGAATTGCTGACAACTTATGATGGAAGTTTTAGAATTTCTTAATTACAATCAAACAATATATTTATTAAACTGTATTGGAACTAAATTAACTACTTCTTCCGACTTGTTGGTCCTTATAAAGAATTGATATTCAACTATGTAATTTCCATATCAGTCAATTTATATTGAAAATTTACAAACTTTGTGACACTGTTATCAACAGTATGCTCTTGAAATTCAAACAATTTGTTTACAATAATATATAACATATAATACGCTGCAAGTATTCGCGTGGTCAACTAGAGGAATTTATCACTCTTGATATACATATATTGCTTTATGAAAATATTGTTTCTAGCTCTAGTGCCAATTTCTGAGCATAGAAATTAACTGAGTTAGCTACCTTCGCTAATGATTTTATTATTATATACGTCAATTATTGGTTACCGGTAATGATTTATTAAGAACTGAGGACTTTGTAGTTTTGAAAATACATTTAACACATACAACCTTCACACCAAAGCCAAGTAACACGACTACTTAAAAAAGTTGTCTGATCCAGAAATGTGTTTTTGCTTGCTGATCACGAATACAAGTATAATTTTGTGTTGGAGCCAAGCCAAAGAATGATAAGGCAATTTTGACAGCGGATTCATGATGAACGATGTAGTTTTGACATGGGACGACATATTTCGTATGTCTGGATCAAACGACTTTTTTGTGCAGCGGTGTAATTAATAAGTATTGACATGAAAGATGCTTAAAAATTCACCACGCGAATCTTCTTAATACAATTTTACATTTTTGAGTGAAGGAATTTATTTCATTTTTATGTTTGCTTTTGTTTAGTAATACGTGTTACATTGCAACAATTAACTAAATATCAACAGAAATAGTTACTTTTATACTACATTTGATAGTGCGTGGTTTGAGATTATTATTTGAGATGTCACTATTAATTTTCAGCTGAGGAAGTGATTTATAAGTGATTGGTGCCATTTAGCTCACCTGTTTCCAAATTTCGAAGTGAAGGCTTCATGAAAAATCTTGTTACTAAAAAATGTACAATACCTACATACTTCTATATGAAACTTTTCGACGGAATTCATCCTAATATTCCAAGGGTATTTAGGCGTATCTTTGCTAGCATACTAAACCTGTTCGTATGTAATGAAATATCCGGTATTCGAAATATTTTTGACAAATGAATGACCCCTCAAACTTTTGGCTGGAATTGCTCCTGACAAAATATTCGATATAATAATTGGAAGATTGTTCTTTGCAACCTAAAAGTTTTCGTCATTTGCGGTTTCAATCAAGTTCAGGAATATTATAAAAAGAGAGGTCCAACAACCCTAGGAAAACTTAAATATTTAATACATTCATTGTTCGCTGTCTGCCAATTTTTTACACAACACCTTCGGGAAGGTTGTGATACTAATATATTAATCAAATAATTAAAGTCACATTAAGAACAGAATATTTAATATGAAAGTTACTGCAACGCGTCCGAAAAATTAATACCGATCTACTACATTGACTATTTTACCACTAAACAATAACAACGCTTGCATGCCACTTCCAGAAATACATGCTCTAAGAATACAACAACATCTAACGATCGCTCTATATATAATTACTCAATGTGTTGAGTTTTGACCGTCTGGCGGCGGCAGCACTGTCAGTTGTTTGGCGTTGACAGTATGGGCGTAAATAATGAATTTTTATTATATTTTATTTAATGAATGAACCAATATTATAAATTAATATTAGCATTCTGCATTGAAGGTCCTCAGTAGCTACTAAACAAAAATGAAGAACATCGGTTGAGAGACAGAGGAGAAAATGGTACCTAATTGTTTTGTCTTTGCCTATTTATATATAGATTGGTTTGAATAAATTACAAAATTGAGCAGAAGTAGCTATTAGTTGAATGATAATATATAAAGGCCTCATGTCACTAATTCCTAGGTCTTTTTTTCTCTAAACTCCCAGCTGGATGTATTGAAAAATTGGAAAACTACATAAGTTTAGAATGCAATAAGATGTGTTTGAGACTATCTATATCTCTATTTTTAATTTTAGCAGTTTTTGAGACATTGATCTTGTTGAAATTTTAAAGTTTTGCTCATCAACTTTTAGACAAATTTTTCTGTCAGAGTATTTTTATTACTTTGAGAGCCCTTTTAGGTATTACTGTTTTGTCAAAATTGTTTTATATCATTATTTGCTACTTTCCAGTTGAGCCTTCAATAGGATTAGTTAGTACTAAACACGTTTTTGCTTGTACGAAAGAAGCTACGCGACTCTACCGAACCATTCTCAGTCTTTCAAGCATATCTATGAAACTTCTCATATAACGCACTCTTCAGTTCTGGAGGTAAGTGATTATTCTGGTATATATGTCTCTATCTCCTGTTACCTATATGAGTCTTATACTACTGAACCATGTCATTTGTCAAATATTTCTCAACATTTTTTTCTTTTTGGTACCATGCTGTTCCTCTATTTTTCTTTTCACGATCAACTGAGTAATACTCTTTCATTTTTTAGTTTTCGTAAGTCCAAGGGATTTTCAAGGACCTTCTTTACGTCTAGATTTCAAAGGCTTCTAGTTAGTTCATTGCTCAAGTTATCACTCTAAGCCGCTTACAGAAATACAGTTAAATTCGGTATCCAAGTTCTTGCTCACCTCTCACTATCCAATATCAGTGTGTTGTTAATGGATTTGTAATAATAGGAACGTACATAGATTTAATCTTTTAGGTTTAATATTATTTATTCTCATGTTGACTCTATGAGTTTACTGGTTAATTGTTAAATAAAGCACTATACAGGATGTAAACGGTTTGAGTGCAAAGATTTCGAGGATCAATACTTCAGGTCAAAACAAATCAAAAAAAATTTCCGAAAAAAATTATAGTTTTGCAAAAAAAAATAAAAAAGTTAGATATTACGTAGTCTTTATTACATTGAATAAGAGACTATTTCCGACTTCAAACTGCTTGTAAAGCTAAATGTGTAAACGCTCAATAGCTTATACACCTTTAATAACTTTATTAATAAAGAAAATTAATATTTAAACTCTAAATACGAGTATACTTTTTAGATTTACTACACTTATCGAGAAGTTTATGAAGAGTATGATCCAAATTCTGAATGTGCTTCTCTAGAATATCTTTCTCACATATTAAATTGTGTTATTCTTGGAATAACTTATTGATGAAACTGTCATAGGAAACCATTATTTTATGGAATTCGTTCTCATCTAAGTTAGTAGTTTGAAGTTTAGTTTCAATTTCAGTTTGTTTTGCTGCAGTTCAGAAATTTCGTTTTCAAGTTCAGTGATTCTTGCGAGGTGATTCTTGACCAGGACATCTTTTTCTAAAACTGCGTCTTTGTAATTATTGAGCTGACAATTTTTTTTCAGCAGGTCTTTGGATACAGACTCTGGCATTCGGAATATCCTTAGTAAATCCATTTGACGGATATTACTTTCAATGTGATCAACGGAAATGTAAATTTTTTTTTTCATTACGTCACTGAACTTGAAAACAAAATTTCTGAACTGAAAGCATAACAAACTAAAATTGAAACTAAACTTCAAACTTCTAACTTAGATGAGAACGAATGCCATAAATTAATAGTTTCCTATGACAGTTTAATCAATAAGTTATTCTAAATATACTGTTATAATTTGCCGTATTTTTTTCCAAACAGATGTAGCAACATATCATATAACATACCTTACTCAGTACTAGAGCTGACCGCTGCCATGATTGTTTTTTTTTGCTGCATCGGTTCTTGTAAGAAAATTAACACGTAAGTGAAAGTGATTTTTGCGTGACATTCGACATAGCGTTCGTAATTTGATTTTCATTTTAAGAACTACATTGGAAAAATAAATGAATCGGTTGTGAATTGTGAGTTCTAGTGAATTAGTTTGTGACAAATAGTGATGATTATACAATGAAGTAAAGACCTGACATGCTATTAATTTGTGGGAAAGGCGGATGTAATAGCAAGAATGTTGAATTTTGAATATTTACTATAAAGAATCCGTTTGTTCTTCAGGGCTCTGTAATCCTGTAAGTACATGGGCATTTATTTGTCTAACATAAGTAATATTAATTTTATGAGTAACAATTATTTTTCGAAGAATGTAACATATAAAAGAACTACATATAAGAAATGTTTCTTATGTTTAAAATATTTTGTATCGAATTATTTTTGTATCATAATGTAAACAACTTTGTATCCTTCTTCTTCAACTTGATGCATAAAATATTAATTTCAATACATAAATATTAAAAGGGTACATATTTGAAATTAATATTTCATAAAATTTTATTTACCTAAATAAATCTACCGGCACTCGAAACTATAACATTATTTAATACAAAAAAATAACAGGTGTTCATTTTTTGTAATGAATCATTCCTTTATTATTCACGCTACAAGTGAATCTGATTTTTAGCGCGGCGTTGCCACATTTACAATAATTTACTTAACATGTATTTCGAATTTTCTTGCTTATTAAGGCCAAATAAAATATAATGCACTCAAACTATTTACACCTTGAATATTTATGCCCGAATAAAATTACTAGATGATTTTGGCAGTATACTTTATGTTTTAAATAGTGATTCTGTTGATATTCATACCCAATTTAGGTTTTGAAAATGGATTATTCTTCTCAGAGAAATGGAATTACCAATTTTTTTTTGCGGATTGCCGTTTATTTAGAACCTCAATTTATTTCATCACTAGTTTACATTCACAAACATGCCCATAATTTCTTTTCCTCTTCTTTATTTCCTTGTACGGGTTTCCTTTATCCATATAGTGTGATTGGTGTTTGAAAAGTTGTACTTCCATTTTATTTTTTCTAGTCACAAATTCCATCATTCATTTATATTGCTCAGTAATAAACATTTTGCGCTTAATTATTCTTCTTTGGTCACACTATATATTTTATGCTCTCTTGAGTTTTAAAATCTTTCTACATGTCCGAGTTCCTTTCAAGTAATATCAAACATTCGTTTCTTTTTGTAAAAGTGAAGTTGCAAATATGCTGTATATATAGATATATACAGACAGTGTAAGCCCCCAGTGGTTTAGTGGGAAAATCCTTCAGCTCTCACAACTGTATGAAGATTAAAGCTTGATAAGAGCTTTTGACCCGGAATCGAATTCCAACCAAGGCAAGGTTTTTTCAATTAACTGTGACTCTATTTCGGGGGGTAGAGTCATCTGTAATGCAAATGGCAAAAATCAGGGAAATTGATTTGGCCCCTTAGCAAACCGCACTGAGAGAGCGTGGTAAGGTATGACTCATATTCCCTGTAAAATTCTAAAAATATTCTTCATCTTCTCAATCTGTCAAGACAGTTCTTCTCACAAAAAGACCTTAAGCTCTAAGTGTCTCCGATCAGTATTCAGCTATTCTCTTCATTATTACGTTTCTTCACGCGTAAGTTATTTAAAGACCAATTCTTCAACCTCTAGCCTTGAGTACCCTTAATAAAGAAAAACTACCAAAAATATGCTCAGTCATTCGAGCCAGTTCTTCAATTCAATGTCCTATACTTCTTCTTCTTCATTTCAGTTAATCAAAAAGACCATTTGGCCCCCTATCTTCAGTCCTCTTCAGTACAGTCCTTCTCACAGATCTTAAGCTCTTCTTCTTCGTTTCTTCTCAAAACCTTAAGTTTTTTTAAACTCCTCTGCAATCTTTCAAATCTTCAGGGATGCTACATTATGAAAAATTGTTTGAATATAGCTGCATATGATGATGATGATGATGAAACTTTTATTTAAAAAATATAGTTGCTCCTTTTGATATGGCTTAATGGTCCCGTTTGTAATACGCAGATATGTAATTTTTTTCTGAAAATCTTAAATCTTTGATTTAATTACCCGGATTTCGTTATTTATCTTTGGGAGCATAACAGTGTCAATATTTTTGGCAAATTAACTAAAAATCTTTTTATCATGAATAGCACAGTTTAGAGAAGTAATAAATTTAACCTTTTTACAATTAAATGTTTGTAATACAATTCCTTCATTCAAAGAAATAATTTTTAAAATGATTGAACTACTACTAAAAAGAATTTAAATAATTTTAAAATTAATATTTAGTTATCGTGTTCATATTAAGTTGTTTTTCTGACACCATTTTCTCCAAACAAATTTATACATTTATATAATGACCAACGAAATAATATAATTTATATCTCTGTTAAAAAGGGTTTTTAATACATCCCTCACTCCGTATTTAAATATTTTTGTACTTAAAGAAGTCAAATGGTAGATGTTCATTTCTTGACAGTTGTCTTGGCATAGGGAAGTTCTTGTTTTCCTCCTTATAGTAGCTGAATGGTTCTCTTGGTGGAAGTCTGGTCTCTAAATGGGAATTTAAAATTTCCTTAATGAAGCTTTGGTTTTCTCCGTTACTCGAAGTAGATCCCATGTTTGTTTTGGCTGACGCTAGAATCTCAGGATGTTCTGACAAGGTGTCAGTCAATGATGCTATGAGCACATCTAAAAAAAGTTGGACATTAGAAACAAATCATTTGTTGAAACATATTATAGACATGAATAATGTATACATACAGTGAAGTTCACATTTTTCTAAGGATTTCAATAATCTCAAGGAAAATAAACTGTTGTTTTAATTCTCCCTAAAATATAATTCATTTCTTGCCATAAAAAAGAATTCGCATTTTTTAAATAGGTGTCCAAATTTAATCAGTCGTTTGTTGAAATGAGGAAAAAACATTTTACAATAATAACCAAACAAAATTTAAGGAAGGGAAATGTAACAACTAGTTTGTTAAAGCGGATTAAAGATAACACATAATAATAGTTGTAAATTGGTAAAGAAAGCAAAATCATATTTTGTTAATATTAATAATTCTCACAATGAATTAGACGAAATTCAGATTTGTCTTTTATTATATTTATGTTACATTCCTGAAAGCTAGAAAATGAAACTGTTTTTTATTTTATTTATTTATTTAAAATTTACCGGGTAAAACCCCATTTACATTACATACATTTATACCTCAAAATATAAGAACACAAAAAGAAGCGGTACAGAAATAATTAACAAAATAATATTAAACGACACTTAGAAATGCTTAAGAATACTTTAATGTAACTTTTGAGTTTGTACTAACATTTGCAACATTACAGTTATATAAATCAAGTCACGAAGAGTTATTATTCATAAGTTCTGATATTCTTTCCATAGGCGACAACCAATGATATTCTGACTCATAAAAATAGTGTGTCCAAGATGTCGCTTGGGTACAAGAAAGTTTAACCTACCCAATAAGTCAATACAATTTATTTTGTTGTTAATAATTTTAAAGCCAAAAACAATATCACTTCTTATCAGTGATCAGTACAAATCAGGAATTTTAAGTGTTTGAGCAATGTTACAATAGTTGTGGATTGAGAAATGCATAGGCTGACCACATTTGAAAGAAAAATAGCGAAGAAAGGATCTACGAGGTCTTTTAAGTAATTAGATTTGGTAATCTGAATGGGGGGTCTCCAAATAACTGAACAATAAGATAAAATAGGATATACAAAAGCGTAGTATAAAATTCTAAAAGTTTCGAACCTAGTGAATTTACTTTAGAATCTCTTGATGAAATTAACTTGTTTAGTGGCTTTAGATTCAACATAATCGACGTGTAATTGAAATTTTTAATTAGAGTCGATATATACCCAGAGATCCTTAATTACGTCTACTTTTGCAAGAACAATTCTGTTTAAATTATAAATAAACTTTTCCAAAAGTCATAACAAAGCATTTTACTGAGTTACATGTAAAACCGTTAAAAGAGCACCAATTTACAAGAGAGTAGAAATCATTTTGTAAAAGAATTCTGTCTTTAATTAAATTAATGTTTTTATATAGTTTCTCATCATCAGCAAATAAAGAAAATTCAGAATATTTGATTTCTTGATTTAAATCGTTCATAAAAAGCATGAATAGAAGGGGATCAAGATGGGAGGCTTGAGCGACTCCTGATGTGACATCAAAGGGATCAGACATGGAATTTTTAATCTTAACAATTTGAGTTTTACTTGTGAAAAAATAATTATCAAATAATGAATCTTCTACCGCCATGTTAAAACTAGTTTCATCACTTAAAATCAATTTATTACATAGAGCCCTTCCAGTTCTAAATAAATTTTTAAACAAAAATTACTATATATCAATCTTTTCTCAGAAATTTCTTTTCATACATTTTATGCATGATAAAAATCTTATGTAAACTTGTTCATTGTCACTTGCAGAAAAATGTTCTGAATGTAACCCTCAACAACTTGTTGTGCCGATACACACTTCCCTCGTCCGCAAGATATGACCACCTACGTTGGGTTCGTACCCTTCTTTAAAATGCGTTTTTTATGAATGGATATATTCATTCTACTCCCTGACCTACCCAAACATTTTGCGAAGATGAAAGATATTTCGACCAATTTGTACCCTTTTTTGCTTGCCTTCGGTGTTAATTTTATTCATGCAGGTGTTTTTCGATCCGTCAGTCCTATCCGCCAAAGGTCGGTAACTACAAATGCGCGGCTCGATGCAAGGGATCGATGGTTTCGGGTCGTTTCCTAGTAGGAAATTTCAATAACTGCCAGGCCAAAATATTCAGAGTGCCATAAAAAGTAATAAAATGTAAATCTGCAAATGCCGAAAGAAGGAAAGCTTACAACATAGTTCAGTTACTGGAGGTTTTTAAGTGATATAACACTTAACAACTGTTAAAATTTGTATATTGAAATGCCCTTAAATTTGCTCTTGTCACCGGTAGATTGAATCCTAATCGTCTTTTCGGACGACGGACGTATAGAGCTGTTTGATGGTGCTCGCGATACATTTTTTATGTAAGTGGAAGGTTGTAAAGTATCCCCGAATTATACCTGGCATCTTACGGTCGAGGGACGTGTGTATCGGCACCATCTCAATCTAACGACGTAAACGGAATTATAGCTTCTTATTTGCATACTTTGACAAATATTTAACCTTTTTCTGATAGTGTGAGGGGCATTCATCCAATATTTGGTGGAATAAGACTGTCGGGCGCCTCGAGCCCTGCGGTCAGCGCTGTTAGTCATCGAGTGTTCGAGAATTCATTAAGGAAATATCTTGGCAGCCATTTGATCGTTTAGAGCCTGCCGAGAAGATATATATAAATATGGGATGAAACGATACCACCAAGGTATCGATACTTTTACTCGATACCGTATCGGTCGTCAAGTATCGATACTTACTCTGTATCAATTGAAAAGTATCGATACTTACTCGTATCGAATCAGAGTGACGTTTTAAATGCTTATACAAATTAGAAGTATTGCCACAAAACGGCACGGTTTTAAAGCATTTTTTGGAGCTTGCGATTTTGTCATCGTTTTTTGTAAAATATAGTAACAGTCACACATTAGAATTCGGAGGCCTCATTTTTAATCAGTCAAAAAATTAAAATGCTTTAAACATAAAACAAACACCGACTAATGTCAGTACTGTTTAGGTTAACAGTGTTAACACCGACCTAACGAAAACAATCGTGACAACGCTAGAAAGAGATGGCAATATAGAAGGTAAGTGGCTATTTCATTTCAACTGCATACAATAAGCTCATTGGCTCCACCTATCAATCGCGTGAAATAGCATCTATACTCTAAGTCTCTATTGCCCTCTCTTTCTATCCCTGGTATGACATTTCTTTACTACAGGCTACCTCCAGAAGGTGTATGCTCTAAGAATTTAAGAATGCAATTTTTTATCAATGTTTAAATGAAATAGTGACATTCGCATGGGTATATGAGTAATTTTGATCAGTGAGTAAAGTATTTTGAGCAGTGAGTATAGTTACTGCTTTTGACCGATACCTTTTCAATTGGAAATTATCGATACTAAAAGTACTTGGTATCGGAGAAAAGTATCGAGTATGTACCTACTTGTATTTACTCGTATCGTTTTATCCCTAGTTCATTAAGTAGTCGGTCGTGGTCTAGTAAACAAGAGGTGTTGAAAATAAATTATATTAAGTGAATGTAAAATTATGGTAATTTCAATGGATTGTTTAAATAAATTCAGGAATCCAGAGTATAAAATAAAATTTTTACGATAGATTATTGAAACAGAAAATTCTCCCAATTAAGAATTTTGTGCAGAACTTTATCAGAACACTGTATAATTAAATTCATTGTTGGACCACCTTGAATGTTCTAGAATATTCACAAGCAGTTAAACTAAACAATAAAATGTAATAACAGTAATTTAGCAAAATCTGAATAAAATGCTAATTTAATTGCAACATTAACTTACCTAAAACTTTCTTCTCTAGTGCTCTTGATATGTGGCCTTGAGAGGCTTCAGCTTCCAAGAAATTAGTGAATTTCTGAAGTGCCTGCTGCGCCTCTGCATTGCTATGCGTCAAACTTTGGGCGAACATCAGTTTCGCCAGCTGATAAATTACCTCCTCTAGGGAATATTCGGTATAAAGAAAATCAGCTATACGTAATCTTTCCAAAAGTTGGTCGTATTCTTCCTCTGAAGTTTTTTCTCCAGCTGTGAATTTGTAAAGGTTTTTTAGATAAAAGCACTTAAAGAATACTTAGAGCTGTGAAATATATGCTGCATTTAAATATTAAAAGAGACAGAAATTGTGATATCAAATTGGGAGTTTGGAATTTTTACCCTGATTTATATGTTAATGTAGAGTAGTTTTTTTATCGTATTTTTTAGTAAAAGTCCTCAACATTATACAGGGTGAGATTTTTTTTATGATCAGTATGGGGATCTCGGAAACTAGCAGAGATAGAACAATGATTAAATTGGGAAAGATTTGCAGTTTTAGTGGCCCAATTTAATGACACTTTCGGATTTTTGTAAAAAGTCATGGCTTACTAGATATTTTGAAAAAACGAAATTCTGTCGATTTAGTCAAATCCCTCTAGCTCCTTTGTTTTTGATTTTATAAAAAAAGTATCAACATCAAAATTGATCTCGTTTTCGAGATATGACACAAACTTATCTTTTTTTGCCTGGAAACCATAGTTGGCTATGACCTCAAAAAATCGGACATTTTTAGAGCCTTTCAACGATATAATTCTCTATATAGTTATTCATAAAAATAACGGAGTTATAGATGCTTTTCTCTCTCATTTTCACTTTTAACGCAGGTAGCCATGAAAAACATTGTTTTCACTTTGACGTTTCCGCACTTGAGAGTAATTTATTAGTAGTGCTGAACTGACAGTGATATTGACAAGTTTTCGTGATAAAATGGAATATTCTAACGAAGAAAAACTGAATATGGTGGAATGTTATATCATATGCCATAAAAATTCAGTTCGTGCAGCTGAGGAATACTTTCATAGATATTTTAATCGTCGTCAACCTGCTCTATCTACATTTAAGAGGCTTTACGATAGTTTACGCAGATATGGATCTTTTACTAAACCACCAAAGGAACGTAATCAAATTAACGAAGCAGCATAAATAAATGTTTTGGCAATGTTAAATCAAAATCCATTTACATCAACTCGTGAGATTGCGGCAGAACCTGGCACATCTCAACGAACTGTAGTTAAGGTACTGAAAGCGAACAAGTTCCACCCGTACAAACTTTCAGTTTCTCAAACTTTTCATGCTGGTGACGAATATCGAAATATTTTGTTTTGTACATGGTTTAGAGACATGTGCCCTGACAATCCGCAGTTTCCATTAAGGGTGTTATGGTCAGATGAAATTAGATTTAATAACTGCGGTATGTTCAATAGACACAATGAGCATATCTGGGCTAAAGAAAACCCTTTCCATGTAGAACAAAGACGACACTAGATAAAATTTGGTTTTAATGTTTGGTGTGGTATCATAGGGTCTACTATTCTGGGGCCTTTTATCCATGACGAATCACTTACTGGGGAGCGCTACTTGCATTTCTTGCAATACACTTTTCAAGACATGTTGCATAATGTGAATTTGAGAACTCGTTTAGAAATTGAGTGGTTCCAACATGATGGAGCACCTGCTCATAACTCGTTAATAGTAAGACAGCACTTAGATAATATCTATCCAAACTCTTGGATAGGAAGAAATGGAGCACGCAAATGGCCACCAGGTCTCTCGATTTGGCAGTTATAGACTTCTATTTATGGGGTGAGCTAAAAAACAAAGTATACAAAAGAAATTATGAGACAGTTGGTGACCTAAGTGAGGCTGTATTACAAGCAATTGAAGAAATTGATAGGAGGTCTGTTTTTGTCTAAATAACCATGATGGACTTTTCAAACATAAATTGTAACCATTATTATGTACTTTAATTTCTTAAGTTTTTATTAAGTACCTACTTATTTAGTTTTTTTGTTATATCTGATATACTTAATAAAAAATCATCATCAATGTTTTTTGGAATTGTTTTTATTAATTCTATCTATTTCATGGCTAACTACGTTAAAAGTGAAAATAAGAGAGAAAAGTATCCATAACTCCGTTATTTTTATGAATAGCTATGGTTTCAATTCAAAAAAAGATAAGTTTGTGTCATATCTCGAAAACGAGAGCTGCCACGCAAACGAGGACATGACAATCATATTCGGGATTTAATTCCCTTCAATTTTGATATTTACACTTTTTTTATAAAATCAAAAACAAAGGAGCTATAGGGATTTGGCTAAATCTACTAAATTCTGTAGTTTTTTCAAAATATCTAGTAAGCCATGACTTTTTACAAAAATCCGAAAGGGCCAGTAAAACTGCAAATCTTTCCCAATTTAACCATTGCTCTATCTCCGTTAGGTTCCGAGATCCCCATACTGGTCATAAAAAAAACTCACCCTGTATAAACAATATTTGGAGGTTATATACCACGTTTTATTCAGCAGCTACAAATCATGGAATAAAAGAATAATACTATCTTTTACCTAAAGTACTTAGTAATTAATATGTAAAATACAAACCCATTTGGCTGTTTATTTGAAATATAAGTCACTTTATCAGATTTTGCCAGAAATATAAATGGTCATAAACAAGAACAATATACGATAATAATAATAAATATATAATGAAATATGAGAAAGTAATGGACACCTAGACAAGACCGTTGGAGAAGGAAAAGAAATCAAAGGAAAACAAAAGTGAGGCTTCAAAACACCATATGAAGCTTTATCAGTAAAGAAGGCATATGAAGAAGAATGCGAAGGACAATCCAGAAATATGTCCTTCCTAGAATTCATTGATGAGACAATGGTTCAACCTCGCACCTTTGAAGTAACAAAGATATTCTTATGCTGCCGATACACACGTCTCTCGTCCGCAAGATATGACCACCCACGTTGGGTTCGTATCCTTCTTTAAAATGCGTTTTTTTATGAATGAATATATTTATTCTACTCCCTGAGCTACCCAAACATTTTGCGAAGATGAAAGATATTTCGACCAATTTGTATCCTTTTTTGCTTGCCTTCAGTGTTAATTTTATTCATGCAGGTGATTTTCGATCCGTCAGTCCTATCCGCCAAAGGTCGGTAACTACAAATGCGCGGCTCGATGCAAGGGATCGATGGTTTCGGGTAGTTTCCTAGTAGGAAATTTCAATAACTGCCAGGTCAAAATATTCAGAGTGCAATAAAAAGTAATAAAATATAAATCTGTAAATGCCGAAAGAAAGAAAGCTTACTACATAGTTCAGTTACTGGAGGTTTTTAAGTGATATAACACTTAACAACTGTTAAAATTTGTATATTGAAATGCCCTTAAATTTGCTCTTGTCCTAATCGTCTTTTTGGACGACGGATGTATAGGGACCTGTTTGAGTTTGTTAAAAAATGGTGCTCGCTATACATTTTTTATGTAAGTGGAAGGTTGTAAAGTATCCCCGAATTATACTTAGCATCTTGCGGACGAGTGACGTGTGTACCGGCAACATTAGATAGATGTTGTTACAATATTGATACTTAAGACAGAAGAGTCCGGTTCATATTTGATTCACCCTCGTATCTATCAATCTAGGTAGCTTAGCATGAGTTTTGTCAATTCAACAGATCACTGATAATCACGTTTTCAGACATACTAACCCAGTAAACATTATTTTAGTTTATTGTAAGATTAATTAGAAAGCAGACATAACTTTATCAAGTTAACTATTTGTACTTGTACACCAAGAAGTAAAAAATACACAATTCTATTAATATTAAATAATAGGTAACCGCAATAATAAAATAAAATGAACTTTATCCGTGAAGCATGAGAAAGTGTAATGACAAAGCGGAGCGAAGTTCTGTAGTTAACAACCGTAATAAAAGATTTGTGAACAATCTTCATGTTTCTGACGTTTTCACTTCTGCAAAATTATTGTGCAGTCAAAAGATAAGGACGTCTTGTGTCAAAAAAGTAAATAGGAAAACATTTCTCACAATTCTATTATGAACTGAAATAGGATGTACATAAAGAGTGGGTCATTTGAATAGAAACGCGATATATTTCATTCTGAAAACGTATGATAAATAGCTGTCAAAATTTTAGGAACGATATTCCAATTTCCTGTAAGATAAGATCACATAATAAATAAGATGTAGTAGTAATAATAAATAAATAAAAAACTGAAAACACTCTTTTATAGAATATCTAACTAAAAAAAATAAAGAAACATCCAAGAAATAACGCAATTCTAAAACATAAAACGACTCCAGACTTAGAGCTGAAACATTGCCATGACAGATAAGTATACACAATATACAATATTTGTATACAGGAAGACTGGGTATCATATTTTAGAGATTTCTTTGTGTCGGAGCATTTGTTAGGAAGACTATCTGTAAGTGACAAACTGTAGTCAGGCAATTTTTCGAAATTACCCCTTTTAAACATTGACCATTACAACTTTTTAATTCATATCTGTTACAGTGGAAAGGTCAGGGGGGAAACTGTCATGACTGCTAAGTGCTGCAAAACTTATATATTTGCCATCTAAGAATTGCAAATTTTAATAGGAACTATCTGAGAAAGAACTGAAATGGTTTGCTGACCATATTTGGTATAATTCTGAAAGAAAGTCATCCTTCACTTACTCTTGTGCGTCAACAATATAATTCTACCAGCTTCAGACTAACATAATTCAAATTATTAACAAGTTACAAAAAAAACACTATTATCAGTTTAATTCTTCGACCTTAAAACTATCTCGAATTCAGTGACTGTCCATTGTCTATTTATATACCTATACCAAACTAGTTGCTTTACTTTATATGATTTGTCTTCAGTTTTATGTTGTATATGGCATTTGTCACCTTTAAGCTGTTTTCGAATAATATCAGTGCTGTATTGACACTATGTTAGTCACAGTTTAAATCTTTGTTGAAGTGGTGGCCTCAGGGTTGAACTTTGTAACAATATTTCAGTACAACGAAGTTAGATTAAGACATTGAAACTTAGAATTTTGAGAGGCTTACATAGAGAGGAGACTGAAGAACCTTTTCAACAACATACTCAAGGACCAACGATACCCGAGGGAATGGAAGAAAGCAGAGATCATATTAATATCAAAGCAAGGAAAGAACAGGAAACTCCCACAAAAGTACAGGCCAATAAGCCTACTGAGCAACACAAGCAAAATCATGGACAGAATCACTTTGAAGAATATCAAGGAAGAAGAGGAACAGTTAAGGATCATACCACACGAACAATGCGGATTCAGCGAAAGACCCTCGACAGAAGACCAAGTCACAGAGAATAAAAGGTCGGCGTGCATAATATTCTTCGACGTAGAGAGAGCATTCGACACGATCTGCCAGGGAGGGCAAATAGCAAAAAAGCCCGATAAAGGATTTAGAAGAACCACCACAAGGATAACCCAGGTCTACCTCACGGGGCGGACATACAGGATCAGAATAGACTGAACCACATCAACGGAGAGGAGCACTAGGGCAGGAGTAGCACAGGGATCAGCTCTATCACCGGCATTATACAATATCTACACCAGCGACATACCGAAAGGGACGAGACACT
Organism: Octodonta nipae; assembly: GCA_034190945.1. Taxonomy (NCBI): domain Eukaryota; kingdom Metazoa; phylum Arthropoda; class Insecta; order Coleoptera; family Chrysomelidae; genus Octodonta; species Octodonta nipae. The sequence goes on from CM067222.1 coordinate 95,995,488, forward strand.
CAAGAACTGATGTATCCGCAGACGACACGGCAAAAGTGGCAACATCAGCGAGGGCGGCCCAGGCAACAATCTACTTACAACAGGACATCGGTGAAATGAAACGATGGATCAAGAAATGGAACATCAGAATCAACACAGAAAAGACACAAGCAATGGGACGAAGAAATAAGGACAAGCCAACCAGGAGACTAACGGTAAGAGGAACATCCATCAAGAGCCAAAGAGACGTAAAATACCTAGGGATCCCCAGCGACAGGAAGCTAACATGGAAGAAACATATAGAAGAAACAATGAAGAGAGCCAAACAGCGCATCAGCATGATCAACGCATTTATAGGACGGAGGGGCAAGCTACAACTGAAGACAAGGAGGACGATCTACGAAGCAGCAGTAAAACCATTGACGATGTACGGAGCAAGCATATGGGGACAAGCAGCTGACAAACACTAAAAAATTGGAAAGGATTCAACACAACGCCCTCAGAAAAATGACGGGCGCACTATGGTAAATGAGAAACGACCAGCTAAGAAGAGACCTAGGGATACGCACCATAAAAGGAGAAATAATAAGAAGGACGAAGAAGGCGATAGCTAGAGAGGAAAACTATATGAATCCACTATTCTGAGAGGGCACTAACTACGACAAAAACAAGAAACACAGGACCAAGAGACCCAGGATGATGCTGCTGCATACAAAAGAAGACGTAATATAACATGAATTTCTTAGGGACTAAAATATCTTAGTGAATGAAGTATTTTAAGGGATAACTTAGGGAAAATAAAGAGTTATTTTGTCTATTCATGGGTTTTCTCTCCTCCAAATTTTTTCCTGTAACAGATAAGTATTTAAAAAATTGTATATGTAGAACAAAGTGTAGTAAGGCAATTTCGTAAAATTGCCCGGATTACTGGTTGTCTGTACAGAGATTCTTCCTCACAGTTTTTCTGAGAGAAAGAGATGTCTATAAAATGATCAACCAGTATTCCTGTATATAAGTAATGTATTGTATATTGTGTAATACTTATCTGTGTATGGAGACGTTTCAACTCCGAGTCTGGAGTCGTTGTCAATCGTTTAGTGTTGTTTTCGAGGCTTTTTTCTAAAAAATTTTCGCTTTGATTTTGAATTTATTGTTTGTCAAAAAATTTGACACTGACAATTTGTCGTTTGGCGATCACTTGACGCTGAGGTTACCGTTTTTTTGTTCTGTTAGCAGTAAATTCTTCCAGTCCAAATGAAGGTCGGCTGAAGGTGCTCCGATTTCAGTGTTGTTTATCATCATACAGCTGGCTTCTTTAAGTTTTCTCTTTTTTAAGTTTTCTTCTTTCAACAAGATCTTTGTTTTATCCCAGTCTATCCTATGGCTGCCGGTGCTCGTTAATACATGATTGGCCAAATTTGATTTGTCCACATGTCTTCTGGAAATGTTATATTGATGTTCTTTTTTCCTTACTTCTAAAGGTCTTGAAGTTTCACCGGTATAAGAATGGCCACAGTCACACAAAACACTGTACAAAACATTTCCAGAAGACATGTGGACAAATCAAATTTGGCCAATCATGTATTAACGAGCACCGGCAGCCATAGGATAGACTGGGATAAAACAAAGATCTTGTTGAAAGAAGAAAACTTAAAAAAGAGAAAACTTAAAGAAGCCAGCTGTATGATGATAAACAACACTGAAATCGGAGCACCTTCAGCCGACCTTCATTTGGACTGGAAGAATTTACTGCTAACAGAACAAAAAAACGGTAACCTCAGCGTCAAGTGATCGCCAAACGACAAATTGTCAGTGTCAAATTTTTTGACAAACAATAAATTCAAAATCAAAGCGAAAATTTTTTAGAAAAAAGCCTCGAAAACAACACTAAACGATTGACAACGACTCCAGACTCGGAGTTGAAACGTCTCCATACACAGATAAGTATTACACAATATACAATACATTACTTATATACAGGAATACTGGTTGATCATTTTATAGACATCTCTTTCTCTCAGAAAAACTGTGAGGAAGAATCTCTGTACAGACAACCAGTAATCCGGGCAATTTTACGAAATTGCCTTACTACACTTTGTTCTACATATACAATTTTTTAAATACTTATCTGTTACAGGAAAAAATTTGGAGGAGAGAAAACCCATGAATAGACAAAATAATTCAAGACCTCCTCAACAATCTTTTCGAAATTACTTGAAAATAAAGAGGTCAATATTTGATCTAAACCGGAACACGGCATGCCGTATAGCGTATTAGGGGTTTTTTGGGTCTCTGATTACGATGAGAGGGTCGGTTGACCTTCATCACATCAGGGTCAAGGGCATTTGAAGGTCAAATCGAGAGAGTTCAACCAAAAAATCTGAAAAAATTCTTGCTGATGTTTTTGAGGTCTCCGAGTCCGAATAAGTAGTTTGTTTGACTGCGCTTTTTCCCAGAGGTCATTTGAAGGTCAAATAGAGAGAGTTCTACCAAAAAATCTGAAAAAATTGATTCTAATGTTTTTGAGTTCTCTGAGTCCGTATCCGTAGTTTGTTTAACCTTGCGTTTTTTCCTAGAGGTTATTTGAAGGTCATTTGAAGGTCAAATCTAGAGAGTTCTATTATAAAATCTAAAAAAATGCTTGCTTATGTTTTTGAAATCTCTGAGTCCGAATCCGTGGTTTGTTTGACCTTGCGCTTTTTATCAGAGGTCATTTGAAAGTCATTTGAAGGTCAAATCGAGAGAGTTCTACCAAAAAATGTGAAAAAATTAATGCTTATGTTTTCGAGGTCTCTGAGTCCGAATCCGTAGTTTGTTTGACCTTGCGCTTTTTCCCAGAGGTCATTTGAAGGTCATTTGAACGTCCAATCGTGAGAATTCTACAAAAAAAATTGAAAAAATATGTGGTTGCACTTAGGACACCTCCACGCGGTGACGGGTGACGGTGGGCAACGGAGTTGTTTCACTATCACTATCCCTGGGTAGCGGCTTTCATGCCTTCATGGCAACCACGCAGAAATAAAATTCGAGACAATGCTTCAGAAAACTGACCGTAGCTCTAGGTTAATGGGACACTTGGCTAATATAGAGTCCAATGCGACAAGTCAAAGTCCTTGCAAAAAGTGTCCACGGCGAGGGTTAAGTGGTCTTGCCTTAAGTGGGATCATAACCTTGCTTTCACTGGCTTAGATAAGCTAAAACAAACTAAGGATTCGGACTCAGGGACCTCAAAAACATAAGCATGTATTTTTTCCGATTTTTTAGAATAAATCACTCAATTTGTCTTTCAAATGACTTTCAAATGACCTTCAAATGACTTCTGAGATAAAGCGCAAGGTCAAACAAATTACGGATTCGGACTCAGAGCCCTCAAAAACATTAGCATGCATTTAATGTCTAAGTGCTTCTTGGGAAATAACACCACAGTTTAAAAAAAATTTCTGTATATTCCAAACGTTTCGAGGTCTATAGATCAGACTCCGTTGTGAATGGTTAAGAAACTACGGATTAAAAAGGCACAATTCTAAGATGTAAATTAAAATATTTGACAATGCGTATTATTTGATTTTTGACGTAACTAACATCTTGGCGTTTACTATTTATTGCATTTACTTTTCCGATTTTCTGAAAGAACGTATAACATACTTTACTGAAAAATATATGGAATTACCTTGGGATCTGCTAAAATGGAATACAGTTTAAACAGTTTAAACTGTTAAAATTGATTGATTCTGGGGGCATTTCTAGGGAGAAGTTTTACAAAAATCGACACATTCTTAACTCCGAAAATATTAAAATTTTAACAAAAATAGGCAAATGTTACGTCAAAAATCAAATAATACACATTGTCATCATCTTAAAATTGTGCCTTTTTAATCCGTTGTTTCTTAACCATTGACAACGGGGTCTAATCTAGAACCCGAAACGTTTGGAATATACAGCAATTTTCTTTAAACTATGGTGTTATTTCCCAAGAAGCACTTTTTTGGTAGAACTCTCTCGATTTGACCTTCAAATGCCCTTGAACCTGACGTGATGAAGGTCAACCGACCCTCTCATCGGAATCAGAGACCCAAAAAACCCCTAGTACACTATAAGGCATGCCATGTTCCCGCTTAGTTCAAATGTTGACCTGTGTTATTGTAACAGCTCAGGGAAAACTGAATGTAATATAGAAAATAAATTATGGAAATAAGTATCAAAATATGGACTAGAGTAAGAAATTTGAAAAAAATTTAGCCCTGACAATAAAGACATGACTAACTATAATGGTTTTAATGTATTTTATTTCATTGACAATTCTATACCTCTAAAAAAACACCCTCTGTTTATAATCTACTTAAAAATGAACGTGCTAGTAACATGTTTAAATATAGGCACAAACAAGTAAGACGATACGAAAAAAAGTTAAGCTGAGCATAAAAGAAAAACTAGTAAAGAAAACACTAAAGTTGGTTCAATTTCCACAACCCACCAACTAACTCCAGATACGAATAAGATTAATTTTAAATGTACGGCAACTTTTTCATATAGATTTACCTACTTTTTTGAAGTGCGAATTATTTTCCTAACACTTCTACAGAAATTAATATTCCCCACCGACTCAATTTTATACATGACGCTTCTAAATTATTTCTCAAAGAGATATATGAATAAGTCAATCTCAAATAAAAATACTCACTCACAACTTTTTCCACTGGTAATTCCAGGGATCGTTTTTTGTCGGCTTCGTGTCGAAGTTGTTTGATGTCGAAAACGTTCCGTAATTCTGGTTTCTCGTAAGTGGGATGCTTTTTGTCGTACACGATATGCTTCTGGGAAAGTTCTTCGCTCTGAAAATGAATAGGTTATTCGTACGTGAGAGCTTTTCTCATTTCGTATTCTATGGAATGCTAGATGAGGACGAGACGAGAGTAGGATTATTATTCATAATGAGGTAGTGAAATATAAATGAATGGACTCATGATGGGGTTTAATTTTAAAGCAATCGGTAGGTATTTTAGAACGAATTTAAAAAGCGTTCTTTTGTGATTTTAACGTAAAGACTATCTTATTAAGAATTATGAATCAAAATGAATATTCAATTGGGTAAAAGTTTCAGAAAATTCAGTAGTGTTTGCTCAAAATTCAGCCGTTTCTCATGTAGGTAAGTCAGTTGGACCATAATACACCAATCAATAGAGATTTTTTCGTGCAAAAAATACTACAACCATCACATTAAGAATGATTTATAGTGATATATTGCTCTTTTCCAACTGATATAAGCAACTGAAGTATGAAAATGGTGTTTTTTCTTTGCATGCGTATAAAATCAAAAATGATAAACTAAACTCTATGGTTACTCTCTTCGAGGTGTGATTCCTTTGTACGCAAGACAATATACATTATATATCATATATAATATACATTGTTTCTGGTCAGGGAACCTTCATCAGTTGCGCTTCCCACAATTGAATGTCCTCTCGAACACTTCTTTATGTATTTAAAACATTTCGTTTCGTTTTCAGGTTTCCTGACCAGAAACAATGTATATTATACAGTGATGGGCAAATGTGTGGAACCAAGCAAATATCTCTGGATATTAGGGATATCAAAATGAAATTTGGAAGGTGGATACTGCAGTAGATTGCCTATTTGTTTCCAAATTTTTTTACAATTTTGAACTTCCTGTTTTACCGGAAGTAATATCGATTTTAAAATTAGTTAAAAATAGTATTGTAGTTTCTGATGAAACATTTTATTGCGAATACAAAAATATCGGGTTTGATATTGTTTACTTCAATACCTACCGAGATATTAACAGAAAAGTAATTAAGAAAAGGAAAAATCTAATATCCATTAAAGAAATACATAATCATAATTATTAACTAAATCTAAGTGATTTTCAAAACATTGAAACTTAACTAAACTTAATGTATTAGATGTTCAAACTGAGCACCGTTTACTTCTTGACAATAAGCAAGTTGGTTTTTAAATTCTCTAGTAATATTAGCTATTACTTCTGGTGTAATTCTCTGGATGTCTTGAGTTATTCTTGCAGCTAATTCTTGCAAATTATTTGGTCTATCAACATAAAACTTAGACTTTAAGTAACCTCACAGAAAATAGTCTAGTGGATTAAGGTCGGGACTTCGTGCAGACCATTCATAAGTAGCCCTTCTTCCAATCCATCTGTGATGAAATGTCCTATCTAAATGATCTCGAACAATGCGAGCGTAATGGGGTGGTGCTCTATCCTGCTGAAACCAGATATTATTTGGTAATTGTCCATTTACCTCCAATGCCGGAATAACTTGTGTCTCCAAGAGCTGTAAATACCTATCTCCGTTTAAAGTTTCTTGTAGGAAGAAGGGTCCCGCGATTCTGTTGTTATAATGCCAGCCCAAACGTTCAATTTTTGGGGATGTTGTGTATGAGCCTCTTGTACCCAATTAGGATTACTTTGCGACCAGTAGCGGCAGTTATGTCGATTAACCGTACCATTTAAACAAAATGTAGCCTCGTCTGAAAACACCACATTTCTTATAAAATTATTATCACGGTTACAAATATCCATCATCGTTTCACAAAATTGCAAACGTCTGTCGAAATCCTCTTCGAAATTGTTGACCATTAACTTCCTGACAATACTTAAGATGGTTTTCAAATTCTCGTAGCGTTTGTGGCAGGATTCGCTGTATTTCAGCCTTAATTCTATTCTTAAATTTCTCGATATTTTCCGCCTTATTGAAGTAGACTTTCGATTTCACGTAACTCCAAATATAAAAATCTAACGGGCTTAGATCTGGAGACCTAGCTATTTGGGAAAATATTGTCAAGATAATCTCGCACTGTTACGAATAGTGCGGGGGCGCTCCATCCTGTTGAAAGCATTCCGAATCTGCTAGTATATTGGGGATTGGAGGTTCTGTTAAACAGGGTATTATGTCATTTTGTAATAGGTCGAAATACTTTTCCGAGTTAAGTGTTCCCTTAATAAACAAATGACCCACAATTGAAGTACCCACAATTCCGGCCCATACGTTAATTTTCTCGAAAACAATGTATGACTTTCCATAATTCAATGTGGGTTTTCTGATGCCCAATATTGAAAATTTTGCCTATTTACTGAACCATTTAAACAACATGTTGCCTTTTCGAAAAGATTGTTGAGGAGGTCTTGAATTATTTTGTCTGTTCATTGGGTTTTCTCTCCTCCATTTTTTTTTCCTGTAACAGATAAGTATTTAAAAATTGTATATGTAGAACAAAGTATAGTAAGGCAATTTCGTAAAATTGCCCGGATTACTGGCTGTCTGTACAGAGATTCTTCCTCACAGTTATTCTGAGAGAAAGAGATGTCTATAAAATGATCAACCAGTATTCCTGTATATAAGTAATGCATTGTATATTGTGTAATACTTATCTGTGTATTACGTTTCAACTCCGAGTCTGGAGTCGTTGTCAATCGTTTAGTGTTGTTTTCGAGGTTTTTTCTAAAAAATTTTGCTTGTCAACAAATTCAAGATCAAAGCGAAATTTTTTTAGGAAAAACCTCGAAAACAACACTAAACGATTGACAACGACTCCAGACTCGGAGTAGAAACGTCTCCATACACAGATAAGTATTACACAATATATACAGGAATACTGGTTGATCATTTTATAGACATCTCTTTCTCTCAGAATAACTGTGAGGAAGAATCTCTGTACAGACAGCCAGTAATCCGGGCAATTTTACGAAATTGCCTTACTACACTTTGTTCTACATATACAATTTTTAAATACTTATCTGTTACAGGCAAAAAATTGGAGGAGAGAACCCAATGAACAGACAAAATAACATGTTGCCTCCTCGGCAAAATTCTACTCTAAATCATTTTCAGTAAGTTCCTGAACTAAATGAACTTTGTATTGGTTCCATTTACTTCTATACACGCATTTTAGAACAGAAGATTTACTTATTGACTGTTCTGCGGCTGTTGGTCTAGTGGATTTGTGCGGCTTTTATTGTAAATCGAGCAAAACATTTAGTTGTGTATCTTTTGGAAGATGTTTGGTTTTGTAATTGTCTTTTACGTGGCCAAATTCTAGAATTTTTTTTTACTAACTACCGATCGTGTAATAGGCTGCTCCGGGTACTTCATATTAAACAATTCCTACCATCGTCTAAATTTCTATTATCTGCTTTTCGGTTAAGCGCGTTATAGTTCGGAACTTTGCAACTGCACTTGACAACTACTTATTTGGAGTGAAATTATAGTACAGTTTCTATGGAAATATACAAGTGTTAAAAACTCCAGCATTAAAAAAGGTTTTCCATTCATGCGACTAAAATACCGCCAACAATCATAAAAACCAGACGTAAATAAATAGATTCAAACCAACAAACAACTTATTTCTGCCGTTGTTTTCTTAACTTTAGAAAGAAATTCTAAAGTTAAAAAAATTTCGGCATAGAACATTGAAAAATAAATAGAATAAAAAACAAATTTGAAATAATTTGGTCAAGTGCGAGTTGGACTCGCATACTAATGGTTCCGTACCACCTTCAAGATTCTAACATTCCAGTTTCAGACAAACAGGGAATAAGTGCATTTCCTTATATTTGCCCTAATATCTTTTAAAGGAAGAGTTTTAAATTTATAAAAAATATATACATTTCATTTTCAACACATAGACTTTTTATTTTATCAGCTTCAGGATTCGCTTGATTTTTATAAGAATAGATATGTATTTAATTTTCTAATTTGGCTCCCAAAAATTAATATTAGAGTTTTATTTCACTAATAAACTTTCAGGGAAGCCTTTAATAATCTACTGTCTCAATTTTGAGGTTCTGTAGATTGGAAGATATGGGGTAAAAAAGGTCAAAGTTTAAATTATAAATTATTAAATATATTATTCAAATTATTTAAAAATACAAAAAAAATATATATATATTTCAATGTTTAAATAGTGTAGTTTCTAAAGTGGGAATTAAGTAGATGTTTAATATTTTTGTTAATATATTTTAAACAAATGATTTAAAAATATGATATGTTTGTAATTGACATAATGAGCCTTTTATCGGATATGATGCGTTTGAAAATTGAATTTTTATTTTCCACTTAATTGTATAATTTGTCCCTAAAATTACTATGAAGGTTTTCTAATAATTTTTCTTATAAATTTCAAGTGAGCAACAGTACCCCTAATTATTTTCAAAATTTTAGGTTGTTTGGTTTCGGCAATAAAGCGAGAAATGAGAAGTTTTTATATCTTTATGTTAATATCTTGTAAACAATTAATTTTAAAAATATGAAAAATATGTATTTGTATTCCTCATAATAAACCCTTTCATTTGATGTATTGCATGATGCGTAAAAAATATTTTTAATTTTCCGTTTAATTCTATAATTTGGCCCACAATATTAATATTAGGGATTTCTTCGTATTTTTTTCTGTAAACAAAAAAATGTAGGTCTTATAGTTTAGGGAATAAAGGGGGGAATGGGTATTTTTTAAATATATTTTTTTAATATATTTTACAATATTTATTAAAAAAAATAAAAATATATGTTGTTATTCGCCATAATGAGCCCTTTGATTTGATATATTACTTGATCCGTTAGAAACAATTATAATTTTTTATTTTCCATTTAATTCTATAATTTGCCCCCACCCAAAATGAATATTAGCGGTTTCTCCTTATCGTTCCAGTAAAGTTCAGGTGAGACGCTATACCTGTATTTTTTTGCTAAATTTTACAGCTCATGGTTTCGGAGATAAGGGGGGATGGGTAATATCTTTTATATTTTTCTAATATCTTTTAATTAATTTATATTAAAATAATAGAAAAAATATATTTGTTTTCGTCATAATGAGCTCTTTCATGTGATATATAACATGATGGGTTAGAAACAATTTTAATTTTATATTTTCCATTTAATTCTGTAATTTGCCCCCCAAAATTAAAAGTAGAGGTTTCTCCTTATTTTTCCAGTAAACTTCCGGTCAGACCCTATAACCCCAATTTTTTTCAAAACTTTACGTTTTATAGTTACGGAGATAAGGGGGGGTAATGGGTAAATTTTGGTATATTTTTGTTAGTATCTTTATTATTATTTTTTGAATATGAAAAAATGTATTTGTTTTCTTCAGAATGGGACCTTTCATTTGATATATTACATGATGCGTTTGAAAATGTTTTTATTTTTAAATTTTCATTTAATTCTATAATTTGCCTCCCAAAATTAATATTAATGGTTTCCTGTAAAGTTCGCGCAACGATCTATATTCCTTATTTTTTTCAAAATTTTAGGCTCAGTAGTTTCAGAGATCAGGGGGGGGATGGTCGATTTTTTTAGTTTTTCCCCCCAGAAGTACCCCTTAAATCAAAATTTCTTCTTTTGCGATATGTGCTCCTGATCAAGTCACCAAACTATACCTTCATACCAAATTTCAACCTCTTCCATCCAGTAGTTTAGGTCAAAATTGCTGTGATGTGACAGAGGCAGAAATCCGGAGTGATATTATAAGGGTATCCGTATATTGTATATACGGAACCCTAAAAATGAAGTTGATGGTAGCAATTTATTTCTGGCCGCCCTGAATAAATGAGTTTACATTCACAAAAACCGCAGTTAAAAAAAACACCGATGTGTCCGAGCGTTTTACGAAAAACCCAAAACCTGAATTTTAAAGGAATTTGTTCCAACCCACGCGTCCTGATTGTATATTATTTACCGTGTAACACGTTAACATATAACGATACTTATTCGTTTTTCCAGTTATAAAATTTGACAAAAACTCCAAAAGCCACACCGTAAAAGAGGAATATTTTCCTGTTTACAGTTCATCATTTTGCATATTTTCCGGTGATCTGTATTTGATAGCTAGCTACCCACGCCTATTATATGATAAGCGCAATGCATCGGCTGCAAGCGTCAAGATAAATGCTTTAAGTTGATGTTTTGTTAGCATAAACTCAATAACGTTTACCTCTAAACTCTATATAGAACGTACACATGACAAGCATAGCGGTTTGTTTTGCATTCATAACAAATTTGTATTAACGCTACATGTAGGGATTTTGGTATACATTACATTTTAATGAAAGCAGCATTTATGAAATAACAATGTCAAAATGTGTTGAAGAGAAGTTAATTTGAATAATTTGCACGTTGTGAGAGGTAATTTGATTTTAAATGTACATGTCTAATTTTTAAAACCCAAATTCCTATGTTTATCTCAACCCTTAAATGCATGATTTTTTGTTGAAAAAAAAAAAATAAATAAAAACTTAAAGATTTTACCAAACTGATATGGGGAAAAATAAGAAAAAAATTTAACTTCGTTTTGAACCATTATTTTTTCAAAAAAAATGTATGTAGCCAATTGGCAACATCATGCATTGAGTTCATAATATGATAGTACCTGGGTGACCGAGCTTCACTCGTAAATTCAGGGTTTTATCATAAACGTACATATGTATATTTGAAGACGCCAGATGTAAGACCGACATCTAAGATTTTCAAGAGAATCAGTACACACAGGTGCCGAATCTGGACCGTTCCGTGTAATTGCTGTTCTCCCTTAACTTCTAGGACAGAATGTCACGATAAAAATTTTTTCAGGTTACTTCACCTGTCAGAGATATTGAATACCTCGAAGAGAGTGTACAACATATGTATATTTTAACTCCCCTAACAAAATTTTTTTTCTAGCATTTCTTATTTACATGGTTTAACTACAATTCAACTCCCCCCCCTATATTTCAACCACCCTATATGTGCAACTTCTTATGAAAAACCCATCCAGTTTTTTCAATCACGCTACAATTCCACTCGATTCTATATGCCAAGAACCCTGTATATGCCACCGCTTTTGTTAATTCTACAAACACTTTTGTTTCCAAATTCTTTCATTTATATTGTAACATTTTTGTTAGCACTTTGTATAACTATATCCAGTCCACCCTATATATGCAACTTTTTACAGGCTACCTAATATAACATATTTTAAATCATACTGTATAACTATAATTCCACACCATCATATGTTTTAACTACCCTGTATATGCATTTGTTTATGGCCACCTATTGTAATTTTTTTTTAAACCACCATGTATAATTATAATTCCAGTACATCCTATATAGCAACCACCCTAAAAATGCAAATGCTAATAAGCTACCCTATAGGTAAAACATTCTATTAACACTTTTTTAGCAACCTGCATATCAATACTTTTACTCCGTCCTGTATGTCATTAATTTCCAACTACTTATGAGGTACCCTACACAATTATTTTTTCTCGCTTTTTTCTAGCCATACTATAATTCCATTTGACGCTATATTTTAACCATCCTGCATAACAACTCTTATGGACCATCTAACATATTTTGTTAGACGCTGTATAATTATAATTTTACACCACCAATTCATATTATATGGTGTCATTCTTTTGTGTACAAGAAAATATATATATATATATATATATATATATATATATATATATATTGTTTCTGGTCGGAAGCCTTCATCAGATGTCGGTCTTTACATGTAGCGTCTACAAATGTTTAACATTGCTGACATTTTTGACACTTCACATTTTTGACGTTTTTGGCATTTTAGGTGTTTGACATATTTAACGTTGTCTTCTAAACGTTGTTTGTGGCATGTTCTTGATTATTTTTATGTTTCTTTGGGGAATAACACCACAATAGAAATAAAACTACGTATATTGCAGGAATACCAAACATTTCAAGGTCTATTCTGACTTCGTTGTCAATGGTTTTATATTTATTGATGTAAATTGCAAAATGTCATAAATCAAATTTTCATTTTGCAATTTACATCAATAAATATAAAACCATTGACAACGAAGTCCGAATAGACTTTGAAACGTTTGGTATTCCTGCAATATACGTAGTTTTATTTCTATTGTGGTGTTATTCCCCAAAGAAACATAAAAATAATATTTAACGTTTTCGACATTTTTGACAGTTTGGGCATTTTTATCATTTTTGGGCATTTTTGATCATTTTTGGGCATTTTTGATCATTTTTGGGCATTTGTTAGATATATGATATTTATGACGTTTTTGATGATTTCGATGTTTTCGATGTTTTTTCCACACCAATTTTTATTAAAAGTCTGTCCAGAAGATTTCCTGCGGTACGACTTCAGCCAGACAGGCAAAAATTCCAAAAATTGGTGTGTAGTATTCTAAATCGATGTCTATTTACACCATAATAGCAATAATATTAAAACCATTGTATGATTGCTTAAAGAAAAATAAATTTGAATGGACTCAAGAATGTAATAATTCATTTAAAGAAATAAAAAAATCACTTGCAAATATAACCAGATTGTCACATTTTGATCAAAATTGTACAAATATATTAGCTTGTGACTCGTCTGATAGTGGTGTAGCAGCTATATTATCTAAAATAGACAGTAGCAATATAATTAAACCAGTAGCTTTTGCTAGCAAGAAACTTAATGATTCCCAAATAAAGTATCCAATTTTAGAGAAAGCAGCAAAGCGATTACAATATTGATCAATTTTCTTAAGTGGTTTCAGTTATGAAATTCAACACATAAAATTTGAAAACAACCCAGCAGATTACTTATCTCGTGTTGTTACTAAATGCCCTGAAACTGATGTGAATAAGACAGACATTACTACAGAGACTTTTGAATTAAATATTATGTATATAAATAAATCTACTTTAACTACATTAAATTGGCTAAACGTACAAAAGGAAACTAATAAAAATAAAGTTTTATGTAACATATTGAGATATGGTAAAGATGGTTGGCCAGACAAAAATGATTTTGGTGATGAATATGAACCATATTTCTCCAGAAAAAATGAAATTAGTATTGAAAAAGGGTGTTTGTTGTGGGGATACCGGGTAATTATACCAAAGAATCTAAGAGGGGACTTAATGTTAGAAATACATGCTAGTCATTTAGGCACAACACCTATGAAAGAGATCTGAAGATCATATTTTTGGCAGCCAAACATTGATAAGGACATTGAGACTATAAGAAAAAATTGTATGATTTGTTTACAAAATCGTAAAAATCCTGAAAAAACTAAACTAACATTGTGGCCACAAACTCCTACAGCCCTTATATTCAAAAATGTTTTTAATAATTATAGATTCATATTCAAAATGGCCAGAAGCATTTATTCTGAATAATATTACAGCACAAAAAACAATTCAGGTATTCAAAAGCATTTTTGTAAGGTTTGGGTACCCGTTACATCTAGTTACTGACAATGGTCCAACATGGACTAGTGATGAGTTTAGAAAATTTTGCAAATTGGTTGGAGTGTGACCTATATGGTTGAGGTTGACGGACTACGGTGGAAACGACATGTTAACTAACTACTAAAATGTGGCCAGGATTTAGAATATTAATTTTTTTTTTGTTTGTGTATTATTATTAGAAGGAAATTTGTTTTTTTTTAACAGAAGAGAGTGTTGGATATGTAACATAGAGAGCAGCACAAGTTGCTCTCTATTTTAAATGAGAATGTAACTGTAAACACTCTCTCTGAAAAGGGGGGAATAGGAGGGAGAAAATAAATGATGGTGTTTGATAAATGGCAGTATTAATTAATTTACAAGCCCTAATTCTATGAGTGAACTCTGAGATACAACACCACCAAAATTATAAAAAAATATTTCATCTAAAGGTGAGGCCTTTTTAGAGTTTTAAAATAAAGATGGATTTTACAAAGTATGTATTTTGAATTCAATAAATTATCAACACTTCATTATAATGTCTTCATCGTTAGTCAACATCGTGATTAGTGTCTATGTCCTATTTATGATGACTAGCCTAAAATATCTATTTTCAAAAGAATATCCTGTCACACCGAAATGTTATAACCACAGATCATACAAAGAGAAGTTATACCTACATTTTTACGTAAATCAAAACCTCGTTGTGAAAACAAATTAAAAGTAATATTTAAAATATGTCTGTTTTAGAAAAAAATATAAATTGCCAAATAAAAATGTAATCACAGAAATAGTCAGCCACAGAAACTAGATACTGACCATTTCACCAACGAACTTATAACACATCATTCATTCATTTATCAGATAACCCCAGAATTTCCGACAAGCAGTTTCTAGCTACGAAATTACGAAATTACAAACTGACAGCTATTACACAAAGAACGACTCCTGTTTTAGAATCTGTGTGGGTTGATTTCTCTTAATCCTCTAATTCTCTGCCGCAATAAGATATTCGGTAAATGTGAAATATTACTTGACTCACCTTTGCCCTCTGTAGAAGGTTCATTTCTAGTTGGTTGTAATGACTTTTTAAATTGTCTAAATTCAGCTTTATTTCTTGTAGGAATAGTAATGCTTCCTCACGAGATATCTGAAAAATAAAGAAACAATAAGGCACTTATGAAATCTTTTGTCTAAAATTCATCATCTTTGAAAAAATGCAACACTACGAATAATTAATTATTTAAAATTATATATAATATACAGATATGCTATAATATTCGTAGTAAACATAAATTACTTTATGATCAAAATTCCGTAAGTATTTTAACAAAAAAGCTGATAAGGAGTATCTCTTTCATTGTTAGTTATACACCTTTTATTCTCTAGCGGTTTAAAAGAAGTAGATGGTCTATATCGGATTTCGGAATACCTATTAAAGTCCTCCTTATGGAATGCCAGTTTTCTGTCGGACGTCGCAGTAGATGAAGGTTCCAACTGAGCATAAAAAACCATAAAAAGAAACTAGAAGAGAAAAGTTAAAAGTTTTTGACGCTTTTGGCGTTTTTGATGATTTTACTTTTTGACATTTTTGCCATTTTTTGTCATACGTGGCCAATAGGGGACAAATCCGGTGATATTGATGGTCATTACAGGGTGTCTCTGCCAGATTCTTTTATGGAAGCCATTATCATAATGTATTTTAGGGAACTCAGTCATTTCAAGAAACCTTCAATTAACCTTGGGAATCAGATATAGGGCGTCTAGACCCTGCATGAGACTGTTGAGTCTCATCATTGGACCACTTTCTTCAAACTCGTAACACCTTTGATTGTTGATATTTATTTTTCTTGAACTAGATGGGACCGACTACACCAAATCAGAAATCATCTATTTGTAGCTACAGGGTGGATTTACTTAAGGAGTAAAGTTCCATTTTGATCCTATCTTTAACACCAGAACATAAGACTAAGCGCTTGGAGGGGTGCAAAACTCGATAGAATCTTGAGTGACGAAAGCAATGTCTTTTTCGTTTGGGTGGTCATGATGAATGCAAGAGGATCAGGCAGTTAGTAAAGAAAAAGTGATTTCTTTTTACTGTTAATTGAATTTTTTTTGAGTAGAATTAATTAGTGCATTATATAAATTCTATAGGTTCGAAAGAAAACAAAAAGTGAAAAAGATTTGTTGGATCTTTGGAGGACCGTTGATAGGTCGTTGGAAGACCTTTGTCACTTCACTGGTAGACCGTTGGTAAGATCTTTGGAAGACGGTTAATACTTCTTTGGGAGATCCTAGGCAATCTGTAGGCATTGCCAGTATCTCAACCTGCAGCCAAAGTTCCTCCCAAATCTTTATCCATATATTACTGAGACCAGATTCTGTTCCCTTAAAACCCATCAACCCAAGATCCATAAATATATATGAAAGTATCATGAATATTTATGGATCAATAGAAATTACAAACGGGGATACATACTTTTACATACTTTTATACAAACCATATCGAATGGAGCCTTACAATATGATAATGCCTTCCTCATACTGCTGGTGACCCAATGGCTTCCATACAAGAATCTGGCATGGCCATCAAGATTACCAGATTGGGATATGCTCAGTCGGAACTTTAATCTACTTCGACTTCATATAGAAAACTGACAAGCCGAGAGTTTCTAATTCTTTGAATTATTACGTGGCTCTACATTTGGAACTGTAACCTCTTCAACCAAGGAATATGATAATGCCTTACTCCATACTGCTGGTGACCCAATGGCTTCCATACAAGAATCTGGCATGGCCATTTAGATGACCGGATTTGTCAGCCATAGACCACAAATATGATATGCTCTGTCGGAACATTAATCTACTTCGACTTAATATAGAAAACTGACAAGTCGAAGTCTTTTAATTATTATAGTGGCTCCAGATTTGGATTTGTAACCTCTTCAACCAAATCACAGTATTACATAATAAATAAAAGGCTGATTTATATACATGAATAGTGGTTAATCATATTGTTACGAGAATTCATCCGACAGCTGGTGCAATCGGCCATCAACCATTTCGTGGAAGGCACGTTATTCCAACACTTCTGGGAATGCGAAATGTTTTGTCTCTCAACATGCCGACCGTTGCCGTTACTGGGAATTCCCTTAAACCTTCCAGAACATGAAAGAGTTTCCCGATGGACTTACTAGACAATTCGAAGAGAAATATATAAATATGAACAGCTGGCGATAAGAGGCATTCAGTTTTCGACGGTCGTATTGTATAGTTAAGATAAAATGTAAATATTAGTTTCTGTGAATATAAATTATGTTAAAGTAGTGGAAATAAATTAGAGTGAGTTGAGAGAATTTCTGTTCAGACAATCAGTAATCCGAACAAACTTTTAAAATGCTCTGCAACACATTGTTCCCCTTTTACATTTTTCCAATACTTTTCTGTTGCTGAAGAAGAAACAAAAGAGAGTAAACCCTAATCTACAGGCAAGATAAAAGTTAACACAGGAAAGAATTGAATGTAGAAAAATCTTAAATATTTTTCTTGAGATAAGACATAAACAGGAACAGTTTGCATTTAAATTAATATACCTATACAAGGCGTTGCGGTTTTTGTTCCCCAATATTCAGTTCGTTGTAATCATAATAATATTTGCCATAAATAAATGAGTATTTATGGATATAGGACAAAACAAATCATTCCCAATCCTTGTTCCAATAGAAAATTAATTAAAGCATACAAAGAGCCCTAGGTGGCTGTCCCTTTGTTCTTCGTGATTTATTACCACCAATCTGTTTGCTATTATTCATTTTTCTGATCAATTTCGTTGGATTTACCGATTATAATTTTTTTTCCGCAAATGTGGGTGTCGTTATTTATATGTTACATATCCCAAGGACATCAAAGCATTTGTAGCAATTATAATGTCAAATGAATTGTACGCTGTAATTAATTATTTACTGTTTATTACAACAAATTAATTGTACAAACAAATACGAAGTTTGTAGAGTTGCATTTGAAAATGTATGTAATCAAAAATTATATTGTACTTACCAAGCCCTCTTGTAAAAATTCCTGAATAGCAAGTGTTACACCTTTTTCATCCCCAGTCCAAAATACATACTCGGCCACGTCAAGTGGAGAATACTGGATTCCATCTACAATTTCTAATTTATTAACCTGAAATTAAATAAACATTTGGTAATGTAAAATTGTAGCAGTCCTAACAGATTTGCTATTGTTAAATATTTCTTTTATTACATTTTGCAAAAGTTTATTCATAGAGTGACGAGAATTCATCCGATAATTCGTGGAAGTGACATTCCTGCGATATTTCTGGGAAGTCGAAACGTTCGGCTGGCGCATCGAGGTCGGCGGCTTGTTACTTTGATGTAATTCTCGAAGAATCTAGCCTGGTCTCGGTGACTCTTTGACATTCTGGAGAATTCCGAGATGAAATATATAAAGATGGAGAGCTGAGCAAGCATTCATTCAGTATTCGACTGCCGTATTGTTAAGTTAAGATAAATTGTGAATAGTTCTGTGAATATAAATTGTGTTAAATTAGTGGAAATAAATTAGAGTGACTGGGTTTTTCAATAAATCCAGGAACTGAACTGAACCCGAAGAAAAGTGTAAATAAAAACATTACAGTAGATAAGTCTGTTGAAGAAAGATGTTTATGGAAAAGTTGTCAGAGCTAGCAATTCAACCAATTATTCAAAATCAAACAGTTTGAGTTACTTATTCTGATTGGATAATCTTAGAATTTTATTATGGTATCGTAGGCGTATGCTATTTCAATCACGTAAGCTCGAAATTTGTCTACTGACGTTGATAATTTCCAGATACTGTTTGGTGACCTGGTGGCTGGTGGAGATACATAATGTTGAGTCTCAGTGCTTTGCCTTCAATGGTATTAACACAAAATGAATAAGAAATTAAAACAATAAAAAGTTAAAAGGTTTCGCAATGACAAATATCGTAATCAAATTGTGATACGAGCTACATAGGGGCGTACCCAGCTTCTGCTATAGGGAGGAGCAAATCAGGCAAAATATATCCTAGACATGGACAAATCAGAAAAATGTTGTCCTAGCGAGAGGTGCAAATCAGAACATTTTTTGGCCTGAGAGGGGGGGGGCAAGTCAGCAAAAGGCTCACGGCAGCTTTTTCAGGTCCAGGGAAATCAGTTGTGCTCCCCTGCCCCCGTTCGGTACGCCCATGGGCTTACACACAGTATAACTCCCGATTTAGGGTTTATGTGAGCTAGTTTTTCCTGAAACTCATTTCACGATAAAATATTAAACTCACTTTTATGTAGTAAATACATAGATAAGTATTATAGATTTCAATAAGTAGAAGGAAGGGCAACTGATGAAGGTTCTCGACCAGAAACAATATGTATTGCTATTAATGGATTGAAAAAAAAAAACGAAAAGCTAATGTCATCATCGATTTGATAGGTTTCAGTAAGTTAACCTCTGGATACTCTGGCGCTTGCAGCTTTAGAAGAGGTTAGGTTAGGTCTGATTTTGATGCAGCTTATGGAGACGAGATTTAATTTATAGTACCTACTGGCTACTCTAAATTAAACATCCTTAATTCGTTGACATATTTTGTACACTTCCCAAAATAATGACGTAGTTAAAATTTAGTTGAGTGAACAAAATTAACTTGTGGCCTAGACACAAATCATTCAACGCTGAAAAGCTGACAATCATAGAGATAATACTTAAATATAGAGTACGTCTGTTACCGAGGAAAACGTAACGCCTGGTGAGAGAAACACAAAACTAAGTGTACGTATCGAACTCTGGCTAAGCTCGCTTTTGCTTTCAGCTTTAGACAGAGGCAGATATCTTCACTCGATTTATTTTCTCTCTCATCCAGCGTTACGATTCCACTTATACAGACGCCCATACATCACCCACTCTATCTTCAAGAATTTGAAGGAAGCGCAATTTATGAATGTCCTCGACCAGAAACAATATATTATCTCGCGCTCAATGAAACGTGTTATCTGTAAAAGATAGTGTCATCATTGCTTTGGTAGGTTTTGGTTAACCTACGTCTAGATTTGGTGCTAGTTTTCCCTGAAACTCCTAGATGTCAATATTCAGTTCGCGATAAAATAGTTATTAATTGCAACTTAGGGTAAAAATAAATTTATTCCTTAAAGATGCATAAAATTATGAGAAAAGTTTTTCGAATATTCTTTTTGATGTCTTTATGCTTCCAAGTCTTTAAATATTTCCCTATAGTTTTCTAACAATTTGTCCTTTGCTAAAGTTCTTAGGAGGAACAAAAGTTTGACCTGCTTCGCTTATCGATTGCCTGAAAGCAACGTCCGTTAAAAGCGAATTTCAAGTAGAATGTTCGGAAATAATTACGTTAAAGAAGTTGAAGTTCTACGAGAAAATTGACTTATCTTATGATTGCATCTTTGCTCTCCTGAAAGACATTTATACGCCATGAAGATTCATAATGGACAGATCTTTTACTCATTATGTAAGCTTTCAAGTAATGGTTGAATTTTCGATGCATCCAAAGTGATTGACGGCAAAAATCTACATTTGATCATTAATGCATCCATTCACTAATGCATCATTAACTATACGAGACAGTAGTGTTAAGTCGATCGACTGGAAAGCGTTTTGTTGTTTGACAACTTTCGTAGTTATGCCCGAAAAGAATAACAATTTCAAAGTTAAAAATTTAAGTTGCTAGAACTCGAATTTTATGTATTTCAATATAGTAGAGGAAATGCCGCACCTAAACAAGCTTCAATATCGATTTTTATTCAGTAAGATGGATCGAATTTGTTTTGAATTCTGTTCGAGAAAACATCCACAACGTCTTAGACTATATATAATTAATGTATTTTGACAATTTTCACCGATGCAAAAAAAATGAGTTCTTATAAGTGCATCTCGAACTGGTGATAGACAAAAAAAATTAATTGGGTAAATATTGACCAAAATGAGTCCAATTTTGTTACTCACCTGTAATTTTATTCCAAAAAATTGTAAGAAATAAATTACATGAAGTTAATACACTCTTAATTACATCATTTGTTACATTTTTTTCATATAATTATGCTTGTATTTTCTAAAAACTAGGAATAGGAGGTCCTAATAAATAATAACAAAATAAATTTTAACCTTATTTTTCAATAATATGAATTCATTGTAATGCGGGTTATCTGTGAAGATGAAAACCCCTTTACAAAAAATGATTTTGAATTGTGAATAATTGTGGTACTTCTATTTTCGATTTTTTTTTTTTTGAAAGAACACCATATTTGGGGAAATATTTGAATATTTCAAAACTTCTCAATGACGACAAAGACACAAAAAAGAAAAAAATATCAAAAATTTTCATAGATTATGACAATTTCGAATTGTCGTAATTCTTTATGTAATTTTGTGTTCATTTAATCGTTAGTTTAGATGTCTACAGGTTGTTCCTATATAAAATGTATTACATTCGCAAGAAATTTCATAAATGCAATCTTTTGAGATTTGATTTGCGTTATTTAGTTTTGTTTTTAGTAAAACTGACTTTAGTGTATTTCTTGTTTGTAATGTGTTTTGATATGAAATATATTGCATAGCATTTTTAGTCTTTCTGAAATCTCCTACAGGTATTATCTTTGGATTGAATATTAGAGTAACTTAGTCTTAATTGTTAACGATTGTTTTGCTTTCAAGTTTCTCCCGGTAGTTCCATAATTGTGTTTTTTTGTTATAAGGAAATATATTGTTGTCATTTATTCTTCACAATTTGTCAATGGATAACACAGGCACACAAAATAATAAAAAAGTCATAGTCCACGAAGGGGACCTGTCAGGATATATGTTTTTGCCTCGCTGATTCCGGATCTGCCATCGGTTTTTTCGCATCAGATCGTTTTCAACGTCAGTTGAAGGTCAAATTCTGGTAAAAGGGTAAAAAAATCTGGAAAAATGCAAGCACAGGTTTTTCAGATATCTGAATACGAATCTGGTGTCGGTTGACATTTGTCAGCTCAGGGTCAAGGTCATCTGAAGGTGAAATTCTGAAAAAACCCAAAACAATCTGAAAAAATCCATACATGGGTTTTTCGTAATGCTCAGTACGAATCCGGTGTCGTTTGACTTTTATCAGATCAAGGTCAAGGTCATTTGAAGGTCAAATTAATAAGGTAGTGTTAAAAAAATTTAAAAAAAATAATATATATGTTTTAAGAGTCTGGCTTTTTCAAGGCCTTTGAAATATGAAAATAACAATCCATATATCGAGTTCGATAGACTTACATCAAACAATGTACAAATTCATTATAAGATCAAACAATTTACAATGCCCCACAAAAAAGAGAAAGCTTTGTACCCACAAGAAACAAGTACCTTCAAAAAAGAACTTTGTCTTCTTTTTTTTACCTTAAAATGGTAAAAAATGCATTCACAAAGGTGGCCGGTTGTATTTGCGGATATGCTGATCTTTGCATATGTAGATTTTCAGATGCGTTGATGAGTAAATGTGTGTATATGTGGGGATGTATGAATGTGTGAATGTGTGGATGTGCGAATATGGGGATGTGTAGATGTACGGATGTCTAGATGTGTGGAAATATCTAATCGATAGGGTATGATGATGCAGCCGTAGTGTGTTCGTCGACGAGTAGACTTTGTCCTCGTCAAAGACGAAAATCCCTTATACTTGAAAAGGTATAAGGGTTATCACCTCCAGGACAGCGGACTCACCTGCAATCGATCCCTATCGAGCGATTATATATAAAAATATGGAAAATTTAAACAAACCTTCAACCTCATCCTCTAACACATATGCTTAAAAGATAGTAACGCATTTTGCTTCATTTTTGGAGCTTTATTCCAAAAAAAAAAACGATCGACGATCGTTCAATGAAAATTTTCGAAATATATGCAAAGAATGCTTTAATTTAGATGCAGTATCGGGAGAGTCGGCTCCTGATAGTATTTGCAATAATTGCCGCAAAATGCTTTCTGTATGAATTTTTCCAGAATTTTTTTTGCCTTTTTGACCTTCAAAAGACCTTGCGCTGATAGAGTTCAACCGACACCAGATTCGTATTCAGCATTCTGAAAAACCTGTGTATGAATTTTTCCAATTTTTTTTAGCCTTCTTTCAGAATGTGTCCTTCAAATGACCTTGAAAACGATCTGATGGGAAAAAACCGATCGCAAATTCGGAATCAGCGACCCGAAATGCGTATAACCTGACAGTTCACCTTCGTGGACTTTGACTTTTTTTATTTTGTGTGTCTGTGTAATTTGTGAAAAGATTAACTATTTCAGAGCTTTCAAATTTTGTTTTGTGACGTTTGTAATTGTGACTTTATTAAAGTTATAATAGGAATCATTAATATTGTGTTTTTATAAATTTTTGGAAAGCCAGATAATTAAGGGGAGTTTTGAATTAGTGGTAACATCCTTTAATAATCCAGTGGATAGATCCGCCCGTTACTATCGTAGTTAGAACTCCCAAAATGTTCCGTATATTCTTTTGAAACAATTAAACTAGGGTTTTTCAATTCAACTTTTCCACTTGCTAATCTTTCTTGCTCAATGATGTGGCTCAAAAAGGGCTGCTAATGAGTTAAATTGGTGTTTGTATAAACTTTCGAAGGTACAGTACGGAATTTTAAAGCAAAAATTGTGTATGGGTAGATATATATATATATATACCAAGGTCGTAGCCATAGGGGGGGGGGTCAAAACTCGATACGAAATTTTGAAATTTTTGGAATTCAGGATCCATTTTTAACCAACTAATCATCTTTTTCATAAGAATTTTATGTTCATACAATTTTATATACCCTGGAAATACATGAACAAAATATAAATTTTGAAGTCCTAATCAGCCTTTCACCAATCAAAAAAAAAAAAAAATCCAACCCCCCGGGCCCCTCGAAAAAAATTAAAAAATTATGCCACCCACCCCGAGACAAAATTTTGGCTATGGCCTTGATCTATACAGTTAATAAGAAAGTTTTATACAATAAAATTAAACATCTATAAAAAATATATATTTTTAATTTCGTCTTTTGATTAAACTTTCAAAACAGCACCCGAACGAATTCAGCATTTAATAGCTTTTTTAGTGGTTTCTCATTTTGTACAACATTATCTAGAGAAGCAAATACATCTTTACACGTGGATATTTTGGAAAAGGACAAAATCAAAATTTGCTATTTTTTTCGATGTTATGACGCATGTACGGAAATTTAGTGTCAACTATTAACAAACAACTGTCGTAATCGATTTCTGACTCATGCCTTTGATAGGTACATTAAAGTAAGCCAAGCGAAAATTTTAACAGTCCAACCTGTTAACACTTAATTTACTCCCCCCCCCCCAAAAAAAAGATCACGGAAGATTACTTATTTTATTTACTTGAACACTTCATCGTTTCAACTAGTGACGGAAATATTGGAATGATTTTGGTATTTGGTTATTTTTGATTCGAATATTCGATTAATATTCGTTTATTTTGAAGTTGGCATATATGATTGACCAAATATGCTTCAAAGGCCTAAACATCAATTGGAATGAGCAAATTCTAAAAATATAATTCCTAAAATATATGAAATTGTCATCTGTAAGTAGTATCAGGCACAATATTTTCAAAAGCTGGATTAATTAAAATACTTTCAGCTAGTAAGGTCGATCAAATGATTTTTATTCATTCGCTTTTTTCTAAAAATTAACTGCAATTACTTTTATGTGACACAAATTGATTGAAAAATGATTTTATTTGTTCAAGCTAACTTATAACTGAAAAAATAACCTCATACAGGTATTTGTTTTGTACTAAGTAATCCTAAAAAAATCTAATATCAACGAACTTCATTGGACTTTTATCTGATTGTCATGTACTCAATAATTTGTAAATGGGTTTCTTCTTACATTAAACTTAAACTTTCATAAAAAAATTGATTTACATTTATTTACAGAAAAACAGCTGATTGTTATAATAAACGCGAATAATATTCGACCATGATATATTCGATGTCATTACATTTATAGACTGTAATGACATCTATTGTATAACTATTCAACACTTGCGTTATGAATATCGTCGAAAAGAAACCGATTAAGATTTGTAACTTGAATATTATTCGGACATTCAAGATTCGATGTCAATTAGGGCTATACATACACCCATTCTGTGGCCATATAACCAACGTCGTATATATTCGATTATAACAGAAACGGATTGACAATTTTTAACTCGAATATTATTCGGATATACAATATTCGATATCAATATGGTCTACGCATCCATTCTGTGACCATACAACATTATGTCTTATGTGACCGAAAACGAATAATATTCGGAAAACAACGAACATTTAACTGTTCGGATGATCGGTTATTCGTCATTCGAATATTTCTATCGCTAGTTTCAACTCTTTAAATGTTTGAATCCACATGTGTGTCACTTTTATTGAATACAGTTGATCGTAATACGAGGGCTGCCTTTTATATTTCGGGATTGGACAACCCTAGTGTTGCAGTCTGACAACTGACAGCTCTATCGTAAAGTTTGACATTTTTGAGGTGAGATTAAGTCAACCTTACACATTAGTGGGACCAGCATAAAGTCAATATTACATAAACATTTGAATGTCAAAAAAATTTGTTCGCGTTGGATCCTACACAATTTGACAATCGTTCAAAAAAAGGCTCGTGTCGATTGGTCGAGAGAAAAGCTCAAAAAATACGATCCCGGTGTTCAAAACACGTTTATGACATAGTGACAGGTGATGAATCGTGGATTTACGCGTATGAGCCCGAAAGTAAAGAGCAGTCGACTGTATGGGTGTTTCAAGATGAGCCGAATCCAACAAAAGTTGTTCGCGCACGAAGCACTTCAAAACAAATGATCGCCTGTTTTTTCGGAAAAACTGGACATGTGGCAACCGTACCACTAGAACAACGCAGAACAGTCAATTCTGAGTGGTACACAACCATTTGTTTGCCAGTTGTCTTCCAAGAAATGAGGAAAACCAACCGCCGAAGACGGATCACTCTTCACCACGACAATGCGAGCTCTCACACATCGGCTCAAACAACTGAATTTTTGACCACTCAAAACATCGATTTGATGAGTCATCCGCCGTATAATCCTGACTTGTCACCAAATGAGTTCTTTTTATTCCCGTACGTAAAAAACAAACTGAGAGGTCAACGTTTTTCGACACCTGAAGAAGCGGTTGCTGCGTTCAGAATGCATGTTTTGGAGATACCTCAATCAGAGTGGAAAAAGTGCTTCGAAAATTGGTTCAAACGCATGCAAAAGTATATAGATCTTCATGGGGAATATTTTGAAAAACAATAAAGTGATTTTCGATTATTAATATTTTTTTGTTCTCTAATCCCGAAATATAAAAGGCAGCCCTCGTATAAACATGGCATGAGCAAGAAGATCATCACAAGGCATATTTTAGGGATGGGTTAAGAATATTAAATTTTCACAGGGTTTCACAAATCCCTGTGGCATGAATGAGAAAATCATCCCATAAAATCTGTCACCAGCTTCCTGTCTAAAATTATATATTTTGTTACAGAAGAATCTCCGTAGTATTTGTCTTCTTTAAAATTTAATGCTTGCACAGGTTATGATGAATATAATACTTCACCGAGACATACAAAATTTTATGATGAATGTAAACTTTCTTTTGAAATTAGTGTTCATTAGTTTCGAATGTAAATTTCTTGATATTCAGCTCGTAGATTTAGTGCGCACTTCAGTTTATTACGTTCATAGCCACGTATCAGTTTTAGAGGAGTCGGGTTATCCGCTTCTTATAGTGGATGAAATGAAAGTAATAAATTATTTATGTGATGTCTAGTTAGAATCCTTCGTTGATATTGAATTCATGCTTCAAGAATATTTCCATCACAAAGCCCCAATCGAACACAATATTTACATATTTTTCATACCGAAAAAATTATTGTTGAGAAACAAATTTCATTTAGATTGTCAACTCGTAGCAGAGAGACACAAAATACAGATGAGTTAGTCTAAGAAAAGGTATATGAGGAATGATCCTATGTTACAACCCTGATCAATTGAGAAAAGAAAATTTGCATCTGTCTTTGTGTTGTCTCTTTAATGGGTTGAGTCTTTTGCTCAAGCTTTTGTTTATTCTACTAAAACCTACCAAGCCCCTTCCCCCAAACGAGTACTAGCTCCCCCAATCGAAAAAACTGTATCGACCACGGATGGAAGACATGTACCAAGTTACATAACAATATCTACAATATTATTAACAATATTATAAACAAATTCTGAAAATGGAAATATATACAGGGTGTCCCATAACTAATGAACAATACGATAACTGCAGTTAGAGACGGTAAAAATATACCGATTAACACACAAATGCCTTAGTAAAATGTTTGTAGTAAACGATAAACAGGGTCCTAAAATTGGTATTTGGTTTTTAAAAATTTGTGATATTTGAAAAACGGCCCCATATATTGAACTCAAATTTGGTACAGAGTACTTTTCAAGGGCGACAATCATGAATTTGTTATCATTTTTCACGGTACTCTTACAGGGTGTTTGTTACGAAGGTCGAATTAGTCAAATCCATGTTTATTTTTTTAATACCACGCATAATTTGCGTTTCGGTGATAAATAATGATACTGCCATAATTTCAATACAAAAAACGTATACTTGTTGAATGTCCATATTTCCAGACGTTTTTAATATATTGCAATTTTAAGACTAGCGCTTAGTAATTTAAATAAGACATTAACGATTTCAAAAACATTCAATTTAATTACGAAAACAAATAAAAGTAGATTCAAATGTTGAAATTGACCAGCATTAGCATCAATGCATTTTATTGCACTTTTTATGAAATGTCGTCTTAACATATCTTGAAAACGGTTGCAATGTTATTTTTAAGAATATTCGTTGCTTCCTGAATTTTCGCTAAAAGCTAGTTTCAGGTATTAATTTCATTGCTGTACACCACAGATTTCATGTATCCCCATACGTAAAAGTCAATAGGATTAAGTTCTGGAGTAGAGAGGAATTCACTGCCACGTCCAATCCAAGGATGCGGAAAGTAGTCATTTAAATGTTGCTGGACTATAAGTGGATAATGTCGCGACGCGCCATCGTCTATAAACCACATATGCTGCCATAAGAGGAACTTCTTTGAGTAAATGGAAGTAATTAACATAAAGTTATTAAAAGTATTTAAATCTGGAGAAATAAAGATCTAAATCACTATTTAATAGTCTATCTGAATTGTTATACCTGTTATAGGTAACATTTCGATATCGTCATTAAATTTATGTATATATTTGTGTATTTGGTATTTAATAAATCATGAATTTACATTAGTCACATCAGTTCAATGTTACTTCAACTACTTGCAAAATATTTTCCAAAAATTCTAAATATTGTAATGCATTTAATCTCGTCGGAAGTTCATGCTGAAAAATCATAATAATCATAATCATAATCCAATTAAAGACTCCTTGGCGTGTGAATTTAGCTTCGTCAGAAAATAGGATGTCTTCAAGAAACGTTGGATCTTGAATGATTTTATGTTGCACTGACAGAACTGTTGTTTACGTGGTAAGTCACTGGGCAATAAATTTTGTACAGGTGTAAAGTGATACGGATACAATTTTTCTGTATGTAAAATTCGTGCTATACTAGATTTACTTACACCAGTAGCTGCTTGCAAACGCCGATTACTTTCAGAATTCTAACTAAAATATCAGCTGAAATTCTTTTAGGTCGGGCACCAGAATTTTTGGTGTGAAACGAACCTATTTCACCTAAATTTGTGTATAATCGTTGGAATATTTTACGATTAGGCACAGTGTGATTTGGATATAATTGTACATATCGTCTAACTGCAGCACTTAAAGTATAATTTACTTATACATAAACATCATATCCCTTAGTTCACTATTTGCAAATTCTCTAATTCTAGGCATATTTAGTGAAGGCTTTATTCCAATTACTCACTTTTAAAACACAGTAAATAAATAGACAGTATGCAAAGAAGAATTCATCTCAAATTCACAACCTACTTGAAAAATGTCTTTTTGGAGGCTGCTTGCTGTACCGTATTTGAATTGCAATATCTCGAAAACGCCTTGAAATATGGAGAATCAATAAGTATACGTTTTTTTGTATTGAAATTATGGCAGTTTCACTATTTATTGTGGAAACGCAAATTATACGGGGTGTTAAAAAAATAAACATGGATTTGCCTAATTCGACCTTCGTAACAAACATACTGTAAGAGTATCATGAAAAATGATAACAACTTCTTGTTTATTGCCCTTGTAAACTATGCGGTAACAAATTTCAGTTCAATATTGTAGAGCCGTTTTTCAAATATCACAAATTTTCAAAAACCAAATACCCACTTTAGGACCCCGTATATCGTTTAGTACAAACATTTTACTAAGACATGTTTGTGTTAATTCGTACATTGTCAGCACCTCTAATTGCAGTTCTCGTATTGCCCATTAGTTATGGGACACCCTGTATACTCACTGACAAGGAAATCGCAACAATCAGAAGGTGATTTTGGTAAAATATATATGCTATAGTAAGGAATAATTGATTAAAATTTGTTAAAGTTTGTTGA
Source organism: Octodonta nipae (assembly GCA_034190945.1). Taxonomy (NCBI): domain Eukaryota; kingdom Metazoa; phylum Arthropoda; class Insecta; order Coleoptera; family Chrysomelidae; genus Octodonta; species Octodonta nipae. The sequence continues at coordinate 96,025,342 of CM067222.1, forward strand.
ATGTGCTTTCATGAAAACTTTTTTATCAAATAATATCTATTGCAGTCTTTTTTGCATTCTTTAAAATTTACCAACAAATAAACTGTTTGATGGGATCCAAAATCGATGTTTAGTAATGTTAAAATGCGTAGAGTACGTGTACGCCGAATTTATCGCCAACTAAGTGAATTTGAAAGAGGTCTTATTGGTTTACGGGAGGCAGGTTTTTTGATTTCGAGAAATCGTTAACCACACGACAAGAAATCCAACTACTGTTATGAGATTTTTTCAAGCGTGGTTTGATAATACCCAAAATCGGAGAAGAGTAGGCACCAAACGTCGAAGGGGCACAAATGAAGTTCAAGATCAACGTCTAAGACTAATAGCATTTACAGACCAATTTTCCACAACTTGAAATTTGGCTGATGAATGGTTGACCCCCTATAAAGTCTGCAGCATTATCGACCACATATTGTGCTACTTCTGACCGCTGGGCATTTACGGCCACGACTACAGTGGTGCATATACAGTGATGGGCAAATGTGTGGAACCAAGCAAATATCTCTGGAATTATTAGAGATATCAAAACGAAATTTGGAAGGTGGATACTGCAGTAGATTGCCTATTTGTTTCCATTTTTTTTTACAATTTTAAACTTCCTGTTTTACCGGAAGTAATGTCGATTTTAAAATTTGCAATGAAACACCCTGAATAGTATTTTAGTTTCTGCAATGAATTGCATGGACTACTAAACTTGATTCAGATTTAATTTGCTCCTGATTTAAACAAACGCACGTGTATTCAACTATGGAACAAGCAGTGCTGTTGGCTGTAACTGTATAATGCCACCGATTGGCCAATAGAAATACGAATCCTTACCGAGTGGTTTGTTTATATCGGGCGTAAATGAAATCTGAACCGAGTTTAGCTACCATCGAATTTTTGCTTTCCTTAGTTACTTTTCTGTTAATATCTCGGTAGGTATTGAAGTAAACAATATCAAACCCGATATTTTTGTATTCGTAATAAAATGTTTCATTAGAAACTAAAATACTATACAGGGTGTTTCATTGCAAATTTTAAAATCGACATTACTTCCGGTAAAACAGGAAATTCAAAATTGTAATAAAATTTGGAAACAAATAGGCAACCTACTGCAGTATCCACCTTCCAAATTTCATTTTGATATCTCTAATAATTCCAGAGATATTTACTTGGTTCCACACATTTGCCCATCACTGTATATCTGTTGCCATGGCTGCCTAGATCCCCCGATCTTTCACCTAAAGAATATGATTGAGAAATTTATCCCAGCCCCCGAGGACTTTGGAGGTTCTAAGACATGAAATACAGGTAGCTTGGGATAGTAGTCCTCAAAAAGTAATAGATCACCTTATTGAATCAATGCCAAGACGTTTTGGGGAGTGTATAGATAACAGCGGTGCACAAACACATTATCAACTTATTTAAAAAAAATAAACTCCTTGGCATTTTTTATTCAAAGTTTAATCATTTTCTCTTTACTAAAGCATCTATATTTTACCAAAACAATATTAAATTTAAACATCTCCTTCTGGTTGTTGCGATTTCTTTGCCAGTGAGAACAACAGTCACGGATAAATGGAAGTAGATTCAGTTTTAACATAATAAACAAACATATTTCACCATAATAAAAAAATTCAAACCAAATGATTTCACTTACAGAGTTCTCTGTTTCTCTTGGCACATTAAACAGGGAAGGAGAACGCCTACTAACGTGCTGGCTGAGTGAATTGTCAAGCTGAGTTGGTATCTGAATAATTGTTTTGTGTAAGCCACTTGAAGGAATGTTCACATCAGTTTGTATTCGAGTTTCAGGTATCTCCTCTTTGAATGTGGTATCCGCTAATTGATTTATTTCTGAATACGTCTTTCCATTAAGTTTAACTGAAACATAAGTGCATCATTTCAAATACTAATTTCCCAGTAGCAATCAATTAAAGCATTTTCCTTCATTGAATATCTAAATCTACGAAAACATGCATTAAAAATAAGTCTGAGAACTAAAACAATATGAGAGGACTTCATCCGATAATTCGTGGAAGCAGCATTCATCTGATATTTCGGCGAATCGGAAATGTTGTTCGTCTGGCGCATCGAGGTCGGCGGCTTGCTTTGATGAAGTTCTCGAAGCAGTCTAGTCCATGAAGGAAATCTCTTTCCGTTCTGGAGAACTCCGAGAAGAAATATATAAATACGGAGAGCAGACAGAAGCATTCATTCTGTACCCGATTGCCGCAAAGTAAACATCAGGTGTTCAAGATAAATTGTAAATAGTTCTGTGAATATAAATTAAACTAGTGGAAATAAATTATAGTTAGTGGAACTGTGTTTTTAAATAAATCCGAAAACTGAACCGAACCCGAGTGTGTAAATAAAAACATTACAATACTTTACGTCCATCAACGGTGAAGTTCTTTCCGTTGCTACCAGCTAACACAGGATAATACTATGCGCATCTATTAATGCGAATAATTATATATAGTATAGTATTTCTTTTAGTGTGTTGTCAGTACCCTACTGGGCTATTCCTCAGGTAGGGCCAGGGAAATCCTTCCCAGATGTGGCTTGCTTTTATAAGTAAAAAGATAATAGTTATCGAAATGGACCTAAGATATTCGACACCCCCAAAGAAGGGTACGGATACGGGTGGCTGGAGAAATTCTGCGCGAAGTAACCAAGACTCGAACTTGAATCTTAACCGGACTACAAAAATCGACAAAACACCATTTTAGATACATAAAGTTTGGAACACAGAACAATGACATTGAACAAAATCAAAAGAAGATATGAGTGAATTTCATAAATCCATCATAGATATTATTGTAATAATTATTGACACAAGAAAGAGAGTCTGAAAAGAAACAAAAGGAGTGGAGTAGCAAAGGAAAAGAGAGCAAAAGGCGGAGTAGTGATTCTACTAAAAACGAAATGGGTAAGATACATAAAAGATTGGCAACCCAACGAAAGAACGAAAGTCGCCAACAAGAAAAAGTTGTGGGCATACTACTACAAGATGTATATAAATTTCTTCCGAAACGTTTCATCCGTAACTGTGACAAGTATATTCAAGGGTACGAGCGTAGTTGATATCTCGTTGTATGTTTGAAGCGAATATTCCGAGTAGTGGAGCGCTGCTATTTATGCTAACCGGTGGGAGCGAAGTCTACCCTTATTGGCCAGAGGATGAAAGTGGGCGGGGACTACAAGCCTGGTAACGGATTACGGTAATGGGCGTCGTATAGGAAACCAACTTTTGTTGACTTTTAAGCTTTTAAGACAGACACACGGATAAGATAGGGAATTCGGAAAACGACAAAGAAGAAGCGGATAACAATAATTTAGTAGTACTCATGCTTAAAGAGATTAAAAATGGGTATATCTCCAGAACAGTGCGGACATAGGTAAGCATCGAGTTCCATAGTTTTTTTTCTCGTTATTGTTACGAAAAACACACTATAACGATTTCATCACTATTAAGAAACGTGTTATAAGTACATAAATTGTGGTTTAATAGCAAACTCAAATGTCTATCCAATAACAGAAAAAAACTTAACTACACTGAAATATTTTGTCTCATTATCAATTTAATATTTTTAGTGGCGCTGTGAAAATTAGTTGCAGTTCAATGTAATGTATAAATCATATTGTGATTATGATAAGTTTGTTAGTCGATTTTATATCAATCACATCAATTCAAAATTCAAGTTACATGGCTAAACGTGAACGTCATTAAAGATTTTCGCTATTAGTTCTCAAAATCTAGAAGACACAAAATCAGTATAAATATGAGAGTTCTTCTTTAAATTTTGCTTTTCCTATGACTCCTTCGTTGATGACTCTCTCAACCCACAATATTTTGAGCACACGATGAAGGGTTCACATTTCGAATCCAACGGGCTTGTTAATTGACAACAACTTAACAGTCCACGCTTCCGTGCATTATAGAAGAACGAACCACACATAACATTTGATTATATTGTATCTGAATATAATATTTAGTCCTTGGTTAACTAAAAACTTACGCAGACATAGTCAGTTCTCGCTTGTTTTATACGGTATTTAATCTGTACCTATGGTTCCCACTTATCATTCAAGTATCAGCATGAGTATGATATTGACGGTTATTTGGAAGTACCTACTCTTCTAGGAATTGTAATAAAGTTAACTTATTTTCGATTCAAAGCACTACTTACACCATTTTACTGTATTCAATATTGACTGTAAATTATAACCACTGTCAACAATATTATTGAATTCCTAATATGCTTGCAGCAAGAGCTTCTTTTTTGGAACCAATTATTGCTAGACAAGCATAATTGTGAAAACATTAGTATAAAGTATTCGAAACTTAGAGCATAAACTTCTGGAGGTAGATTGCAATGCAAGGGAGCCAAGAGTTAAAAAAGTAAAAAGAGGAGGCAATAGAGACAGAGCAAGAGGCTATTTCATTCGATTTGGAGGTGCAGCCAATGAACTGCATACTGCACATAGCTCATTGGTCGCAGCTCTTAATTGAGTGAAATAGCCTCTTATTCTCTCTATTGCCCTCTCTTTCTGGCCTTGACACGATATTTGTGCATTGCAGGCTAACTACACAAGTACAAGCTCTATGCATCAAAAAAATAAACTATCACTATCAAATTCATTTGACAGACACAGTCAATTTATTGTATCTTCAAATTTCCCAGAAATTACTCTTAAATAATATATACAGCTATTGACAACGACTCCGTACTTGGAGTTGAAAAGTCTCCTCAGCAGATAATTGGAGACGCTATACAATACTGGTTGATCATACTGTAGAGATTCTGTAAGAGACAACAAGTAATCCATGCAATTTTTCGAAATTGTTTGTGCCACACTTTGTTCCCATTACAAATTTCAAATACTTTTCTGTTACACAAAAGAAGCCAGGAGACAAAAACCCAAAAAGGAACAAAATAATGTCGGAAATTGCTTAACTGTTAATTGAAAAAAATCTCTAGAGTTTACGTCTCCTGATTAGATAAATCCATGGCGTAATGACTTTATTTAACCACAGTAAACCGGTATTTGTATCCTCTAGCTCCGACGTAGAGCTTATGCAATCAATTTGAATGTGGAGCTTGGAACTATAATACTTGTTTATAGTGCAGAAGCGTGAAACCCAAAACACACAGAAACTCATAAAATTCTAGGATAACGTTACACGTTCCAAATGAAACAAGACATTATATGACCTGAAGCGTTTGAGATGTTGCATAATCTTAGGATTTTAGAAATTCCGTGTGTCGACCAACTAACGCAAACGGAAGACTGTGTTAAATTTTATGCGCAATATATACAAAATAAACAACAATATTAATAAAGAGATTAATTTGAAATACCGCGGATATGTAATCCGATGTTAATTCACGGGGAAACAGGAATTTAGTTGAAAGTGGAGGCTGAAAATTTTTGCTGTATGTTACGAGTATTCAGAAAGTATGTTACTTGCCATTACAAACTTTACAGGCTTTTAAACGCAAGATGACATCGTGTTTCTAATGTGTAATCTTGTCACTTGCCTTACCCTCAAATGACAGAAATCTTTAAAAAGTATATATGATTAGGATTAGATATTTAAATACGAAGTTAATACAATAGAATACAGAAGTTTCAGGAAAACGAGCCAAACCAAAACGGAAGTCGTGCTAGTGTAACGAGATTCCTAGGTTAGGAATTAACTGATTCAAATTTCAGGATGAAGTAAACCATTCATGGTAACTTCTAACCCGTACACAGCCCTACAGGAGCCTTTAAAATAATCCTTCGGAAACTAATTAGAAACATTCCCAGCTTACGTGACATCTACTCTTTGAGACTAACTCTTTTCTTCATGTTCACGCAGTTTCCCCTGCTGACATCCCTGTGGATTGTTTGGCTATAGTATGGTTTCGGTGTTTCACCTTAATTACTACAACTGTCTCCGTGGTTCATCTCTGCTATGAGACATACATTTTTCACCCTTATTGCAGGTGTGCATGTTGTTGTGTAAATATGTGGTCCTCTCTTCTTTCTGATCGGTGTTGGTTTCTCCAGGCATTCCTTGTTAGCTCCTTTGCTACTACTTCATTTACACCACCTGATCTCGACGTTTTTATCTGTCAATGAATTTGGGGCTGTACTCGATGAGTTGGTTTGGCTGAAGACTTGGATGCTTCGTGAAGCCTTTCTGATCCTTTTCATGACCCCAAGCACTTGTTGGTGTCGTAAGTGGTTGAAAAATACTGAATTTCGAGCGAACCAGAGCGTCTCAATTTCAAGGCACAGATACAAGTTCTGCCTTATTCTTGCTCTTGTCGGTGTGTCCCCATACTATTGAGGCATACATAAGCATAGGCAAGATGATTGCCATCTCTTGCAATTGGGTAGGAAGGTCTAGCACGAGCTGCCCGAGTTTCGCTCTATGACGACACCAAGGTATCCAAGGTATTTGACCTCGTTTTTCCATGGAATTGATCTGCCGTTGACAAACAGAGCTTGTGGTTTGTCTTCGTTAAGGGGCTATTTTTCACTGAAGCGACCTTCCCGCAATATCGTCAGGGTTTGCCTAATGCCTTATTTCACTGAAACTTCTAACTTAAATTTCTATTTAGGAAGTACTTAGTAATACTCACAAAAGGTAAAATTGTCACCATTATATTCAAACTTTGTTAATAGCAAAAGTATTCGACTAGTTAAAAAAGAATCACTGACATTAGCAGGAACTTGGATAACTGAAAAGATCTAGAGCAGGACTTCCCAACCAGGAGTGGTAGAGAGATGTCAAGGAGGGCGTAGAAGAAAAATAAATTTAATATCACATTCATTAATTCTGTTGGTCACTGATTTAAAACGTAATGTCGTCAGTCACTATTTTTGAACCTAGAATCAACCAACTTAAATTTGTGCAACTGGTACAGAGCATGAAACCTCAATTTTCTTATTAGTACTTTAATTATTTTGTTTGACGTTAAATTCTTTTGAAGTTTTTTACACCTAACTTACAATCAAGTAAGTAAAAGTCTTTGAAATAAATAATGTGTGATGTTCCCAGTTGCATGGAAGATAACAAAAGTTGTCCCAATTTTTAAAAGCGGTGAAATGAATGACATAAAAAACTATAGACCCGTTGCTATGTTGTCTACTACATGTAAGATATTTGAAATGATACTATATGAAAAAGTCTACTCTCATGTATCCCCAATTATTCCTGAACAACAGCACGGATTTATGAAAAAACAATTAACTGTACCTAACTAATTTGCTTATATTAGATCAAAGCGCATTTGGTGTTGTAGGAAACGCTGGGTAAATGGATGTCATATATACTGACTTTGCAAAAGCCTTCGCCAAAGTTCGACATTTAGTAGTACTGCAAAAACTACAGGGGATGGGTCTACCTGATAATTTGATAAAACTGTTCAACAGTTACTTAGAGACAAGGCAGCAATACGTGGTATTTAGAGGTGTTAAAGCTAAAATATATTTCTCAACATCGGAAAACCCTCAAGACTCGAATTTGGGCCCGTTGCTATTTCTTTGTTTTATTAGTGATCTACCTAAAGCCATATCATATTCACTTTGTCAACTTTTTGCTGATGATCCCAAAATCTATAAAAATATAAGTCATATTTCTGATTCTTTACCATTACAGGAAGATTTAGGCAGAATATATGAGTGGTCTAAAACAAATAAATTATCATTTGATTTCAGTAAGTGCTTTGCTGTCTCGTTTAGTAAGAAAAAGAGCGTACTAGATTATCAGTATATTATGGGGGGTATCGTACTGCAAAAGAAAACTGAGGCTAGAAATTTAGGGGTATTTTTTGACAACGGACTTTCATTCAATAAGCATGTAGATTATTTCATCAAAAAAGCATATAAAATGCTAGGATTCATAAGTCGTAATTCCTGTAAGTTTAAAAGACTAAGCACATTAATAAGACTTTTTAACGCTTACGTAAGAAGTATCGTCGAATCTGTTGCAATTATTTGGTCTCCGATTTATGAAATTCACAAAAATCAAATTCAAAAGTCCAAAAAAAGTTTTTAAGGTTTATCTATTACAAAAAATATGGTGAATATTCATTTAGTTTACCATATTCAACTTCAACTACTGAATTTAAATTTACAAAGCTGGAAAGTAGACGGAAAATGGCATCAGCTCTTTTTTTAAACAAACAACTAAAAAACGAGATAGACTGCTCTGAACTTCTTGGTAGAATCTCTTGGTTGGTACCACAATATTTTAATAAAAATCACAAAATTTTTTTTGTTACGACGGGGCGGACTAACTTGGGAAAGTTCGCTCCATTAAATAGAATGTGTATGGTTTGTAATGAGTTAGGGGATACGGATATTTGGGCGGAAGGGCATGTAGTTTTTACAGAAAAATTATTAAAATATTTTAGATTATTTTTTATTATGATTATATATTAGTTGCTAATATTTGGTACTTACTTTTGTATTTTACAGAATATTGTAGCTTTTAGGTTCATTTGTTAAATATTTTTATTGTTAATGGAATGTTATAATTGGTTATTCTCTTTATCTTACTTGGTGCTATATTTTAATTTGTGAAAATTGTAATCTGTTATTGGGGCTTGCCCTATTGATTACTTGAATAAATAAATAAATAAAATCTAGGGGGGGGGCATGTAATTATTATGTATAATCTGGGGAGGCTCAACAAAAAAAAGTTTGGGAAACCCGGACCTAGAGAAATATGAATAAAAACTGGAAAATTTTATTATTTGGAATCGGTCAATTACAGTTGTGACAGTTCCATCACAATTATAATTGAAAAAAAAATACCTCCAGAGGCCAGCTGCATGAAATCTATTTCATATGAATTTTGGTTCATTTCTCATATCCGTCTAGCTTAGTTTGGTTTTGGTCTACTCTATGATAACGACAGCTTCGCTGTTGAAACGTGCGTATCCTGATATTTTATCAGTTTGAAAGTTTTAATCGTGCGTTTATATCAAATAAAATTGTTTTATGTTTTTTGGTCCAGTAGTACCTAGAGAAGTATGGTGCTGATTCTTAAAGTTTGTTTTTTGTTCAATTCTGTGTAACTCTTTGTTGATGAAATTTGTGGGGTAATTGTTTTCAGCAAGAACACTTTATAATTGTTTAGTGATTTAATAACACCTTTTTTACTATATTTGGGTGGGTTGAATTGAGATTGAGGTATCTGTTAGTATGAGTCAGTTTTCTATAAAAGTCTGTTACGAACGAATATTCATTTTTATTAAATCTAGAAAAGGTAGTTTGTTATTATGTTGAATTTCTAAATTTTATCCTTTGCTCTTTGTTGTTTATATATGTTACTGCTGTTAATGCTGGTTAGAGAGAACAACCCTTTTTCAAAAACTTATTGGTAAAAGTCAACGTTTAATTCCATAGTTCATAGGAGCGCTAAATATAAATTCTAAAGCTAAACGCAGCTTTATTGTTACATATAATCTTGGGATTTTTTTGCGCTACCCTGTATATTTAAAAAACAACACATCTCTTTAGTAATATGTAACATTCTCAAAAGGTTAACATTCAATTTCAAATTTATATTTTATTCTGATGTTAATATTATTGAGAACTAAGTTTTGTGTTATTTGCCAAGAAAACCAGTAAAAGAAACTAGAACATGGTACATCTAAGCTTCAGAAAACACTCCCACTTTTTTATCACTTTATTTTTTCTTTTTTTTTTTGTCTTCTTCACTTTGCTGTTTCACCGTTGCGGGAGAGAGTTCGTCGCACTGGACGGGGAGGGATCCCCCGCTGATTTATTTTTGGCAGAGCAGTGGCCGCAAATCAAGTGAATGGGTTGGGGTTTCTGCATTAGCGTGAGTTTTTTTTCCAGGATTTTACTTCTGATTAATTTATGTTTAATTCCAAATGGCACTGTTTGTTTAACGAAAATATCTGTGTTTTGGGTGACTTTAAAGAAATTTATTTTGCTGGAAAAATCTGATTATGTCAAATTCACTCAATGGCATTAATGTATTAAGATGAATCTCTAACATGTTGGTTTCACACACCTATAAGTGTTTCTTCGCTGTTAAATTCCCAGTATCTACACAAAGCAATATAACTAACATTATTCTGATATATTATGTGCATTAAAAATAGTTTAAAAATACACCTGTCACCTGTGATTGTTAAAAATAATCCTTAAAACTCCTAGATATTGCTATTGCATTCTGTTTCAATATTCGACAATATTTGTATTGTACACTCTAGTTAGTGGAGTTGATAAATGAATAGTCCCGAGGCTACTGAAGGTTCTGGATGTTACAGTACTTAAAAAACTTGCCTCATAGCTTAGATCGCCTCATCCTGAAAGGCATAGATGAGGACTAGCTAGCGCCCAGAAATTAAACTTGGACCAGAATCGTCGGTAATGGGAACCATATGATGAAAAGTACCAGAAAAGGTCAAAATGACTATTTAATCCCTAGAGGGCGGTATGCAGTTCCCAAGAGAGTACTCATTCAAGTCTGTTGGAGATTTTCAGAATGGCAGTTAGGTTTCTCTGAGAAGTATTCAGGGGATTATGACACTAACTAAAGCATATTAAACACCACACTCCTTAATCTACAAAAACATCGGGACGTCAATAATCAATGCCCTTATAGAAATATATACTCAGAAGCGAAAGTCCAAATCAGAACATCCTGAAAGCAGCCTAGAATTTCCCACAAACAGAGAAAAACAGAGCTATTCATAGCGGCATTAGAAAGTATCTTTAAAAAGTTAGATTCGAACAACAAATGACTTCAATCATCTAAGATTTGCCGATTGTTTTAAGTGTCAACGATTCAGATGAACTCCAAGAACAAGTAATTGAACAAACTGCTATACACATACGATGTGGCTATTACGGTAAGGAAAACCATTTGAAGAACGGGAGAATACAATGAATGTGGATCCTGGAACCGTGAAAGAATATTTTTCGCGTTGGGGCTTAAAACCCAACCCAAATAAGGCGGGTGCAACTTGACCTTCTATAAAATATCATTTACAAACGACTACACTGTTAAATATACTTTTAAATATCGTTCCCTCTCTCACACTCACTCAACTCGTTCGTTGGCTCGGTCTTTTACGACAGTATTTGGCATTTACCAGTTAATAAAATTGGAAAAATAAATAAATTAAAAAAAAAACAAATATTTCAAAAAAATAACTTAAGTAAAAAGAATGAGATATATATTTTTTCAAGAATTAAATACTTTTTCTGAAGCAGGTGCGAAGTTGAACAGTGGAGGTGTGAAGTACTTATAAATGTACTTCCCAAATTAGATTCACTTTAGCTTGGCACCGACTTTAGAAAAAGTATTAAATTGATGCAGAAAAAAATTATTTCATGCTTTTTAGTTACTTTTTTAAAGTCGGTTTTTGTTTTTTTTTAAATTTATGGTGATGTAATGGCTTATTTGGATGCAGTTTGCAAATATATATTAGTCTGAAGCTGGCAGACAATCTCACTCGTTCCTTCAAGTGAAAAATTCCAAAATTTATATTCTTAGTCATACCTCATATAAAATGTGTAAAAATGACATGAATATTTTTTTACAATTTTTAGTGATGTTTTTAGATGCATTTTATAAGTCTAATCATTTCTGTTTGATAGGATTTTAGATATTGTCAAAAATAAAGGTATTTCATTTTTAGCAAACCTCATATTTGCCCAGAAACCTCATATACAATTGAAAAAGTGACATGTAATGATTACAGTATACGTTTCTGGCCATGCAAATCTTTTTATGAAGAATAACTTTTTCTCCAAATATTATTTATAAGAACGTTTCCCGTTTCCCGAACCTTCATCTTGGAGTTGATTAATTGATATTTATTTTGATTAATCCAATTTCTTTTCAATTTCCGAATAGAAACATTTCCATATTTTATAATACCAGCACCTCCACCAAACCTCACTAAATAAGAAAGACCGTAAAAAGGTTTTTGCCGATTTTCTAAAAAATAGTCTATGTCTATCTAGGCCAATCAATAGAGCAAAAATTAACTGATAATGTGTAAAAAATACTATCAGGAAACCGACTGTGCCATCACATTAACAACGATTCGTAACGATATTTTACTATGTTTTCCACTCGCAACTATGGTTTTTTACTTTGTTATAAACAATTGAAGCAAGAAAATTACCTTTTTTTTCTTAGCATGTTTATAAAATCAAAACCAATAAACTAATCTCAATGGTTACTCTCTTCGATGAGAGTATTCAATATCTCTGACAAGTGAAGTAACCTGAAAAATTTTATCGTGACATTCTGTCCTAGGAGTTAAGGGAGAACAGCAATTACACGGAACGGCTCCAGATTCGGAACCTCTGTGTACTGATTCTCTTGAAAATCCTAGATGTCGGTCTTACATCTCGCGTCTTCAAATTTAATCTCAATGGTGTCAACAGGTCAATTGTAAAGCACGAAAATACCAATGAAATGAGCCCAGGCTCGATCCGATTGGATAATTAGTAACAAGGAAAAACAAAAAACACTGGAAAATGTAGCTTTTTTTTTTAAATCGAATCTTCGTCACTTTGGAAACTGTAGAACTGGGCTTGTAAGAACTAATAGTAATTTATATCTATTTTATGTATGCCAAAACTAGGTGCTACCAGTTTCTTAGTTTTTGGACAATTGTGATATAAAGTTTTTTGTTCCCTACTTCTGCTTTGTGCCTCCATGCGTCATAGATAATGAAATTTCAATTTTGAAAAAAGTTGTTGAAAGTAGAGGTGACATTCTACAAAGCCTCTATTCTCATTTTTCACTTATTGTCTGTGAAATATCTGAACAATATTAGCAAACATGACAAAAAATGGGTGAGCGTATGAGGTTGTTGAGGGGAAGTGTTTAGTAATATATAATATAGGCTGTAATTTATAAATATTTTTATTGCTTTTGTCAGAAACTAATTTAGATATTTTCAAGACATTTTTTGACTTATTTAGTTCAGTGTTTGTTTCACTTTAATATAAACCTATTGCCTTAATTATGGAGTTCTCTATAAAATATTATATAAATATATTAATCAACAAACAGTTCTCATTTTATATAATAAAATCGAACAAATCGCTCTGACAGTTACTATGGATAATAATTATTGTCAGCAGTTCCCCTCAACAACCGTGTTCCCCCACTACGCGGACACATTCATACGCTCACCAAATTTTGGTAATGTTTGCTAAAATTGTTCGTATATTTCACAGACATTTAATGAAAAATGAAAATAGAGGCGTTGTAGAATGATACCTCTATATCCAATATCTCTATTCTGAATTCATATTTGACGATTCATGTCGCATGGAGACGCACTGCAAGAATAGTGGACTAAAAACTTCATATCACAATTATTCAAAAACTAATAAACCGATAGCGCCTGGTTTAATTACGCATAAGGTAGATATCAATTACTATCAGTTCTCACAAGCCCAGTTCTACAACTTCGATAGTGACGGAGTTATGATAATATAAAGAAAACCGCTAAATTTTCCAGTATTTTTTATTTTCCGTGTTACTAAAGATCCTATCGGATCGATCCTGGGCTCATTTCATTGGTATTTTCATGCTTTACAATTCACCTGTTGACACCATTGAGATTAGTTTATTATTTTTCATTTTAAAAACATGTAACGAAAAAAAACGCAATTTTCTTGTTTCAATTGTTTATAATAATGTAAAAAACCATAGTTGCGAGTGGAAAAGGTGGAAAAGGTAGCAAAATATCACTACAAATCGTTCTTAATGTGATGGCAGAGGCAGTATCCTGATAGTATTTTTTGCACGAAAAAATCTCTATTGATTGGTCTAATCCCCCGGAACAGGATCCAATACAAACCGTCGAAATTCCTTGAGACATTTCCTTCTTTTTGACGAGCCATTCGCACCACTAAGCAACATTAAGGGCATCGGTTGGGATTGGAACACACCGTGAAAATCAACTCCGTCTATGAAGTGTAACCCTTCAATTGCTGAGAGTCACCGACCCCCTTTATATCATATACTTAATACTAATTAGTATTAAGTATATCCTTTAGATAAGGCTATAAATCCTTTTTGTTACTGACATCTGTTAGATATATGACTTGTCACAGCACAGACACAGTCGTCAGAGTACAATACAATGCAACAAATGTTCAGAGTTCAAGGCTACGTTCGTCAAATCACAAGTAAATAATTATAGTTAAATAAATTAAAAAATACGCTTTAATAGCAAACCGAACTAAAAAGCAGAAAATAATTTTTAATTATGAACAGTTTATATTACAAATATAGTAAAATGCACCTAACGCTTTTTACTTTCTACTGATGTAATATAAACTGTTCATAATTAAAAAATATTTTCTGTGTTTTAGTTCGGTTTGCTATTAAAGCGTGTTTTTTAGTTTTTCTAAACTATAATTATTTTTTAGTCTCATAACGATGTATTTATAATTAAAAAGTTTACTTCATGTTTGTGTAAGCTTTCCATTTCATTGCAGAAGGTTCTACTACCGCCAACTAAATGGCAGTAGTTAATAGACGCATTTGTATTTAGTCAAGAACAGTGACAAAAAGACAACAAACGGGAAAATTCAATTTAAAGAATTGTATTGTCATCGGTCCTTGACATATGTGCCAATTTTTAACTTAATTGAACTTCTTTAAGTTGGTGAAAATTACGTTAAAAGTTTCCGTTACATAGATAGATACATACGTACACATCGACATAATAAAAGCGTATTAATTAAAAATGAACGTTCACATGGTTTTTATTTTTTTAACTTACTTTCGGATTTTGGTTGGAAAATATTAAGAAAAAACATTCTGCGAGTTCTGATAACATTATTGACAATTTATGATAATTTACAAAAACTGTCAAAAATATTAAATAAATATAATTTTACCCTATAATAATTTTCTGGAGCGGGTAAATTTGTACCGCATAATTTTATCAAATAATCCAAGCGTTTCCATAATCCGTTTTCGTAATATGCTCGTTAGTTGAAATTCAAAGTTACAAAGGTCGAAATCGAACCTCGAACCACTAGACTAAAATTTAAAATCATAATCAGCTCAAGCTAGTTGTTCTTTTCGTTAGCATGCAATTACAGCCTATTCGTTACAAGCTTTTTACTACAAGAGGTCAGATGTACTTGTCCAATTTAAAATAATTACCTACCTTCCTCGTTCGTTTGCGAGTGTGATTCTTTTTCCCATTTATATTTGTATACACAGCAGCCTGGGATTTGATTAAATCAAGAGTCTTTCCCCGTTGTCCTGGAAAAACGTAATTGGCTTAATTCGCGTTATTCATGTATTTGTTTGAATAAGTGTTCCCTTCTAAGCATGTTAGTAAAATTTGCGTAAAGGGAAATAAGTTCAGTAATTATTTTTCTAGTAAATTTTGAAAAATATTGTTGTTGAAGCAACACAAATTTTCAGAAAAAAATGATAAATAATGGGTAATAATTTACAATATTATGAAAATATAAGTTTGTTAACAAAATTGTGTTCTTACCAGAAGATTTCAGTTTCTCAAGTTCTTGTTCATTTAAATCCTGCAACAAAAATTTGGAAATTAATGGTTTAGTTTCTCTCACATAAGCGAATATAGTGAGCTATGTGTCATACAAAAAAAAACATTAAAAAAAAATCAACCTACTTCAAAGTGAAATAACAGAGAAAACATAACACTATACAATAAATAGCTCACTCAGTGTTGTTAGGTATCTACACACAATGTAATGAATGCAAAAAGTAAAAGGTGATTATTATCTACAATAAAATGACCTACTGCTTAATATATGACAAGAACATAATCAAACATAATCTCGCCAGAATTAAACACTTGTTAGAAAAGAGAAGTTTTTGCCTGAAAATCAAAACAATAACACAGAAAAATGGTTAGTTTGGATAGTACATAATTTATATTTAAAACAGAACCGACTTCAGCTGACTTAAATTAAAAACCGTTTAGAAACTGTGTGCAATCAATCACTATTTTCACACATGTCTTCTTTTTACCTGATTTAAGGTACAATTCAATTGAAAATGTTAGCGTTTTCTTATCTCTCTCTTTCTTCCTTTCACTTTCTCCCTCTCTAACCTTTAAAACCACCCTGTATAAGTATAAATCTTTTCCACACTATTGACTGTTTCTATTTTTCTAGTGTTTAAATTATTCCTGTATACCAATGGATTTTATTTCGCACCATATGTCTAGTATTCCATTTATGCAACTGCACATGGTCTACCCTATATAACAAAATTCACCTTTTTGAGTCACACTTTATGACTATTATTTTACCATTTATTTCAACCACCTGGTATATACAACTGCTTCTAAAAATTTTTGAACCCATATATATCCTAACTGCTTATGCTTATATAACAAATTTTTGATACACCCTGAATAACAATAATTTTACCCTTACTTCCAACACCTTGTATTAGCAATTACTTATGTACCAAACTATATAACTATTTTAAACCGCACTGTATAACTGTAATTCTACTCCAATTTATATTTCAACCATCCTGTATATTCAACTACTTGTGACAATTTTTAAAGCCTTTTGTATACCCGTAATTATTTTTCGTTCTATAATCCAAATATCCGCTCTGTATAACTCTAGCTTCGCTCCACTCTTATTTCAATCACCTTGTATACGCAACTACTTATGTGCTACCCAATACAATATTTCTAGAAACACCCTGTATCACTAATTCAATTCCAACTTATATTTCAACCATCCTATGTATAGAACGGCTTATGTACCTAATATCACATACACGCACGCACACACCTACAACCGCATAGCATATAGAAGAGTTCGTTGACAATTTCAGTTTGTGTCTCTGACAGAAACTGAATTTCAAATGCATCAAATGGAAAACCTTAAAAACACCCTGTACAATATACTTTCATGGCATATCATGACATTTAAACTAGATATTTATAATAAAAATTTGACATTTACAATGATGTTTACAGTTTTTTTGCATATATTTTTCCGATTTTCAGAAAAATGGTATGTTTTGCGTTATAGAAAAATGTACGGAATCAAGCTGGAACATATCTTTGTATAATACAATTTATAATATTCAAATTGCGTGAGCACTTTAAGAGAAAACAGTGAATAATCGCCCCACATACATAAAAAAAGTTGCATACGAATTGATAACCTCTTCCTTTTTGGAAGTCGGTTAAAAATAGTTTAATGGAGTTTCAGAAGTACCTGAGAACTAAATAAACAGAAAAAGACAATTTGCACAAATGGGTTTAGGTCATACATATTCAATTAATGAAAACAATAGCGAGAATCTTGCACCTAAGGAAATCCAATGGTAATACATATTTACAATTTCCTTGATATAACATATAATACATATAATTTCAGATGTAAGTAAAACAACACAAAATATTATTTTAATCCACTACAGATGAAAAATGTCAAAACATTTTTCAATGGTGTCTTTCTAACTTAACCAGAAGTAAATATGTATTACAAACTATACATAATATCAATATTGAAATATTATTTTGAAAAACAATCTGTGAATAATTATTATTTACTAATATAAAACGGGGAATTTTGAAGGAAAGTTTTATGATACTTTGTTGACGTTTAAGATTTCCGCACACGCTGTATATTAACAAATATGTTCCCAATGGAATTTTTGGCTCACACTGCATTTACTGTTCTCTTAAGTTTAGTTTTTCAAATAATTCTCAACGACTGTTAATAAGAAATTTTGAAGTATGTAATAGCTGTGGTTTTCTGGGATTTTTCACCCTCATTTTGATCGTAATGTCCTCGGCTAGTATTTTGTAACAAATAATCGATTTCATCATTATAATTTACTAATTAATTTCTCTGAATAATTTACAAATAATAAAATTTATCTCCGGTAGTTCTCAACTGCTGTTACCAAGTGTGTAATAAAATTTTACATTTGACGAAGCGTTGTATAGCTAATAAAAGTTACTCACCTGTTTCTCAGATGGATTTTCCTTATGTTCTGCAACAAAAAATATTTATTAGTCATAACAGAAGTTTCTCAAATATATTAAATTTCAGTGTTTGCGGATTTACGACTTACTGGTAGTAACTGAAATCAACATTATTAGAGGGGCATTTTAATCTAAATTATAATTTGCTTAATTAAACTAGTTAACAAACTTAAGCTTCGCCTTGCCACACTAAATTATTGTTTGGGTTTTTAGTAATATTTGTTCCTATTAATAAAAATAAGCTTTGAAATTTTGATCACCCATGCATACCTGCTAAAAATATGTAATACATTTTTAAATAATTTTGTGAAGTGCGAGTTGGACTCGCATACTAAGGGTTCCGTACCACCTTCTAATATTCCAGTTTCAGACAAGCGGGGAATGAGTGCTTTTTTTGTTATATTTACCCTAATATATTTTAAAGGAAGCGTTTTATATTTATAAAAAATATACACTTTGATTTTCCACATAGACGTTTTATTTTATTTGCTTTCGAATTCCCTTGATTTTTATCAGATTACATAATATGTATTTAATTTTCTAATTTGGCCCCAAAAAATTAACATTAGAGTTTTATTTTACTAATAAACTTTCCGAGAAGCCTTTTATAATCTACTGTCTGAGTTTTGAGGCTCTGTAGATTGGAAGATAAAGGGCAAAATAGGTCAAGTTTTAAATTATAAATTATTAAATCTGTTATTCAAATTATTTAAAAATACAAATAAAACATATTTTTCAAAATTTAAATAGTGTAGTTTCTAAAGTGGGAATTAAGTCGATGTTTAATATTTTTGTTGATATCTTTTAAACAAATGATTTAAAAATATGATATATTTGTAATTCACATAATGAGCCTTTTATCTGATATATTAAATGATGCGTTTGAAAATTTAATTTTCCATTTAATGGTATCATGTCCCTAAAATTACTATGGGGTTTTCTAATAATTTTTCTTATAAATTTCATGTGAGCCCCAGTAGCCCTAATTATTTTCAAAATTTTGGGTAGTGTGGTTTCGGAAATAAAGCGAGAAATGAATTTTTTTTATATCTTTATGTTAATATCTTGTAAATAATTAATTTTAAAAATATAAAAAATATATTACAAATATATATTTTTTATATTTTTAAAATTAATTAATTATTCCTCATAATGAGCCCTTTCATTTGATGTATTGCATGATGCGTTAAAAAAATATTTTTTTATTTTCCCATTAATTCTATTATTTGGCCCCCAATACTAATATTAGGGATTTCTTCATATTTTTACTATAAACAAAAAAATAGGTACTATAGTTTAAAGAATATCGGGGAGAATGGGTAATTTTTTTTAAATATTTTTTAATATATTTTAAAATATTAATTTAAAATTTTTATTTTCCATTTAATTCTATAATTTGCCCCCCAAACTAAATATTAGGGGCTTCTTCTTATTTTTCCAGTAAAGTTCAGGTGAGGGGCTATAAATCCATTGTTTTTTTTTCAAAATTTTCCAGCTTATGGTTTTGGAGATAAGGGGGGGATGGGTAATTTTTTTTATATTTTTGTTAATATCTTTTAATTAATTTATTTTAAAAATATGAAAAAAATATATTTGTTTTCGTCATAATGAGCCCTTT
This sequence comes from Octodonta nipae, assembly GCA_034190945.1. Classification (NCBI taxonomy): domain Eukaryota; kingdom Metazoa; phylum Arthropoda; class Insecta; order Coleoptera; family Chrysomelidae; genus Octodonta; species Octodonta nipae. The sequence continues at coordinate 96,045,007 of CM067222.1, forward strand.
CATTTGATATATAATATGATGGGTTAGAAACGATTTTAATTTTATATTTTCCATTTAATTCTGTAATTTTCCCCCCAAAATTAAAATTAAAGGTTTCTTCTTATTTTTCCAGTAAACTTCAGATCAGATCCTATACCTTTATTTTTTTCAAAATTTTACATTTTATAGTTTCAGAGATAAGGGGGGGAATGGGTACGTTTTGATTTATTTTCGTTAATATCTTTTTAACTATTTTTTTTTAATATAAAAAAACATATTTGTGTTCCTCAGAATGAGACCTTTCATTTGATGTATTACATGACGCGTTTGAAATTTTTTTTATTTTTAAATTTTCATTTAATTCTATAATTTGCCCCCCCCCCCTAAAATTAATATTAATGGTTTCTCCTTCTTTTTCCTGTAAAGTTCGGGCAACGTTCTGTATTTCCTATTTTTTTCAAAATTTTAGGCTCAGTAATTTTGGAGATCAGGGGGGAAACGGTCGTTTTTTGAGTTTTTCCCCCCACAAGTACCCCTAAAATCAAAATTTCTACTTTTACGATATGTACTCCTGATCGGGTCACCAAACTATACATTGATATCAAATTTCAACCTCTTCCGTCCAGTAGTTTAGGAGAAAATTGCTGTGATGGGACAGAGGCAGAAATCAGGAGTGATATTATATTATCCGTATATTGTATATACGGAACCCTAAGAATGTCAGTTCTCCAATAATATGCCTACATTATTTATGACTAAACATTGTAAACTTGGTAGATATGATTTTCTGGAAAATACAATTTTTCGTTAATCTTTGTTCTTGTTCAACGGTAATCTATTATAGTGTTGAGTTCCCTTAAAACGCAGTTTCCAGAAAAGGATATTATCCCATCGTTGAATTCCTCCCTTACTTACAATATTCCTTTTGTTAGTCAGCCGCTTCCGCCGGAAGACCTAACGGGAGTAAGTACACTTATTTGCCCTTAATATCAGACATTGTCTCTAAACCCCATAGAACCAGCAGGTAGTCAACGACGGATTAATGCAGAAGGAAGTGGAAACAATTCATTAAAAATGTTTGTAGATACTCTCAAGAATTCCATCCGATTTAAATCTTATCATATTGGAGGCTCAAATACGAATGACCCCTGGACAAGGACAGTTCGTATATGCCGAAGAATTCCCGGATTCAACTGAATACTATAACATAATATTATTAATATTTCAATAAAGACACTAATTGCAGCTGAAAAATTCGATATCTTAAATCAATAAGTGAACAGAATGAGGGTAAATATGCATGGAGTGGCTGAATTTAGCTGGTAATGGCATCATAAAATAATAGTTAAATTATTGTACAATTCCGATAAAAATAAAACCAATGAGAACCGTAAGTGCCAAACCTATTCTTTCTGTCCAAGATAGGTGATGATTTGCCTATTTTAATTTTTTGTATGGTTTCTTGTACTCCTTATTTCGTTAACATTTACTTTAAACATTTTTCTTCCAATTTTTTACTTTTCTCTATAATATACAACCCATATTTTCAATATTATTACAGTTCTGTTTTTAGCTCGCTACTTTTTTTTCTTATTGATTTTATTTTTTTTTCTTGCATAACTTCTGAATCGTTTTAATTCAATCTCAATCGATTTATTTCATTGTCTTCTAAACGTTGTTTGTGGCATATTCTTGATAACTTGTATGTTTCTTTGGGGAATAACACCACAATAGAACAACGAAGTCAGAATAGACTTTGAAACGTTTGGTATTCCTGCAATATACGTAGTTTTATTTCTATTGTGGTGTTATTCCCCAAAGAAACATACAAGTTATCGATTTATTTCAATCAGAATATCGTTTCTTTATATCTCACGGAACTTGTTTCGATGGATTCCTTTCTTGAACTTTTTTCTTACATGCCTTATTCCTCCATTATGTGGCTATTTACCTGCTTCCTACCTTTTCTTTCACTATATATGTCTTGCTTAATATTGCTTCCTTAAAACTTGTCCGTCTCACTTAATCATTCTTTGCATTTCGTTCTACCGCTATGGATGTTTTCTAACCTGCTGTATCTATTCCGATTTCCTGAATCCTACTGATAAAGTCTTCTTGACTATACCCTTATTAAATCTTAATCAGAGATTCTGATCCATCTCTATTCTGGCATTCCTTCTTAAATCTGTATCCATACTAATACATGAAATTGAAAGTTTGTGGGTTTGTTCACCTATACGTTTTCAAGTCTAAATTGCTAAACGGATTTTAACAGGCAATTTTTTTAAAATTTAGTCCCTAAGGGGATGAAAAGGAATGAAGGTGGACATTAAATATTATGTTGAAGAACTCAGTCCGTAAAAGCTTTCTCGAAAAAATTTGGCTGGAAGATAGTTTGAGTATTTGGAATGTATCTAGTTCAGAATTTTGTGTAAATTTGATCCGTAAATAGATGAATGGAACAGCCATAGCGCTGAAGCGATCTTGATAAAATTTGATTGGAAGGTAGCTTGAGGATTTGGATTAACTAATTTTTGAAAATTCAGTTCCTACGAGGGCTACCTTTTATATTTCAGGATTAGAGAACAAAAACAAATATTAATCATCGAAAATCACTTTATTGTTTTTCAAAATATTCCCCATGTAGATCTATACACGTTTGCATGCGTTTGAACCAATTGTCGAAAGACTTTTTCCACTTTGATTGAGGTATCTCCAAAACATGCATTCTGAACGCAGCAACCGCTTCTTCACGTGTCGAAAAACGTTGACCTCTCAGTTTGTTTTTTACGTACAGGAATAAAAAGAAGTCATTTGGTGACAAGTCAGGACTATACGGCGGATGACTCATCAAATCGATGTTTTGAGTGGTCAAAAATGCAGTTGTTTGAGCCGATGTGTGAGAGCTCGCATTGTCGTGGTGAAGAGTGATCCGTCTTCGGGGGTTGGTTTTCCTCATTTCTTGGAAGACAACTGGCAAAAAAATGGTTGTATACTACTCAGAATTGACTGTTCTGCGTTGCTCTAGTGGTATGGTTGCGACATGTCCAGTTTTTCCGAAAAAACAGGCGATCATTTGCTTGGAAGTGCTTCGTGCGCGAACAACTTTTGTTGGATTCGGCTCATCTTGAAACACCCATACAGTGGACTGCTGTTTACTTACTGTGTCATAAACGTGTTTTGAAGCACCGCGATCGTATTTTTTGAGCTTTTCTTTCGACCAATCGACACAAGCCTTTTTTTGAACGATTGACAAATTGTGTGGGACCCAACGCGAACAAATTTTTTGGACATTCAAATGTTTATGCAATATTGAATGTATACTGGTCCCACGAATGTGTAAGGTTAACTCAATCTCACGATAGGTCACATGACGATCTTGCAATATCAGTTCGCGCACAGCATCAATGGTTTCCGGAACAACAACTGTTTTTGGACGACCTTCACGAAATTCGTCTTGGAGTGAACTACGACCTCGATTGAATTCACCATACCATCGATAAACAGTGGTCCTTAATGGAGTTTCATCGCCAAGAATTAAATTAAGTTCATCCATGCACTTTTGCTGACTTAATCTACGTCGAAAGTTGTAAAAAATAATCGCACGAAAATGTTCATGATTTAATTCCATTTTTTGGCCGAGATGAATCCTTTAAGTTACTGTAAACAACACATAGCGCTCGTATGTCAAAACGTTCTGAGTACGTATAACCTCAAAAATGTCAAATTTACGATAGAGCTGTCAGTTGTCAGATTGCAACAGTAGGGTTGTCCAATCCCGAAATATAAAAGGCAGCCCTCGTAAAGGGATGAAAAAGGACTGCAAAACTTGATAACAACAATTTTAGTATGGATATAACTATTACTTTGTCAGTTTTGGATTATTTATAAGTTTTATTTTCTTTATTCATAATAGCAAAAGATGGTGGTTAATATTTCAAAACATGTATTTATATCTTATATAAAAAATGCCCATTTTCTGAAGCATTCAAGCTCAACCAGCCCATTCAAATTCTCCCGATAAGAATCTACAGATTCTCATTTGCTCACCCATTTACTTCCAGGGAAACGTAGCCCGATCCAGTCCTATAAACGCTATTCTGAGGCAAATTGAAAGTTACGAGAGAAAACTATTAAATGGATCTGATCCTTCTCGCAGCTGACAATTTACTTTCTATAATACGGTTCGGTGATGTGCACTACGAAAATAACATTTAATGAGATTTACTCGAGTTAGAGAAAACACTTCAGCATAGGATAATCGGTTCACCGCCTACACTGGTAACTCAATTATTGATCTGTCTACCCAGTACTAAACTGATTTAAATTGTTATATCCCAGGACTATTCTTTTTTTATCCGATTTCAAAAAATTTTGAAGTTCTCGGTTAGCAGTTATATGTTTTTCATATCAGTTCAACGTTTATTTGAAAACGAGCTGATTTGAATAGTTTTAAATGTATTCTATGATAGAGGATTCCAAAGAATTTTTTTCCATGTCAGAGTAGGGATATAGGACCTCACCTGAACTTTGCTGGCAAATTAAAGCATTAAATTGAAAACATAAAATTAAAATTATTTCTAACGCATCATGTAATATATCAAATCAAAGGGCTTTTATTATGACGAATATAACTATATAATTTTTTCATATTTTTAAAATATATTAACAAAAATGTAAAAAAATACCCATTCCACCTTTTATTCCCCGAGCTATAAAAACCTACTTTTTTTGTTTACAGGAAAAATACGAAATAATATTAATTTTGTTTTCCTAAAAACTTGTAGATAGTACTCACGCATAATAAAACAACTGCCGCAATCCAAGCAATATTATTATAAATACCAAACTGCAATCATAAAAGAACGTAATTAATGATGTCTTTATGCTATATCATTTGCCATAGATTTCTGCTTTAGCTGCAGCCAATCTTCATTAAAGTGAAGGCAGGAGGTTGGATATCGGCTTTACGCTGGTGTTTAAGGGTCTGAGTCATTTAAAATAGGTTAAAAGATGGCAAGAGATTGATATTGTTTAGGCGACTATCCCAAAACATGTCTGGCATATATGCCTTTTCACAAGGATGGATCCCTTCTGAAGAAACCATTGGAAAATATATTTATGTTAACTCAAAAATAATGAAGAATAATCTACATGCACTACTCCTTAATCAGAAGTAAAAATAAAACCAGTATACCTGTTGAATGCAAAGTTATAGAGGCCTAAAAGTAAAATCACTACTAGGTGACACCTTAGTGTTACTAGCGCTCCTACTAAGAACCGCACGCGCAATCGCGTTATGGCAAACTGAGGGGTGCGTTCATATTATAAGCCATTCGTTTGTTATCGCGTCATAGATACAATTACAATTACGTCTGTCCCATTGGAGCATGCATTCCGGACTTACCCTAAAAAAAAGATTGAAATGGTCCTTTAAAATTTCAGTACATCAGACGGATTAGAAACATCATACAATGAGGATTCAATTGATAGTGACAATTTATACTTATTTATTTACTAACCTAATAATTTTACTATCATTATTTGCTATGTTAATGCTAACCGCGCCAGTTCTCATTACGAAAATTTGATAGGAAAATAGTCGGAACTTCTTAAATTAAAAGAGCGTTCATTTTTAAGTTAAAAACGAAAACGTTTCATTGAATATTTCTACTTTAATTATTCTTTATTAATCATTTTGTAATCTAATTTTAAACGTTTTTGTAAAATTCAGAACACCCTTAATGTGCGATGTGTGCAATAAGCTTTCACCAAACAGAACCCGAAACCATACCACAACTGAGGCGTTAATTTTCGCCGTAATTGACAAGATGAAGGGGTTTTACATGGAAAACGAGAGGACAGAGCTGCTCCACAAGGTAATTTGTGTCTACTCTCATCGGCTGTTTGCTAGTTTCTACCAGAAACAAGATCAAATAGAAAGTGGGGCAAACCGCACACAATAGAATTTAAAGCAGCTCTAGATAACGTTGCGTAGAAATGTTTTTCTTCCCGAACGTTAGCCAGAACTTTGGGTTGTCCGAAGTTTTCCAACAAATTACATCTAAAGTATTCGGCAATATAGAATACATTTGTATTCTATCTTGACGTTTTAGTGGAATTTAGACATATTGTAGTTAATGAGAATCTTAGTAAAGCATGTGTTGGTGGCACTAGGACCTAATTAAAGCAAAGAATGTTCTAAATTATCGATTCAGTAGTTTCAAGAATTTGTTAGAAAGTACTCGACACATATGTTTACGTTCTTGATACTGACTGCTGTTTTCGGTAAGGTCCCTGTCTTCCTTCGATTTCGGCTTATAGAATCAGTTTTGGTATGGACTAGCGAGGTCCATTCACTTTATGGCTTAGATACCATACTTTACTTTGTTTTACTGTGTTTATCAATTTTCTTTCTTCTTAGAATTTTGTCATATGTTACATGATCCGTTCACGGAACCCGCAGAAGTCGGCACAGTGTTCCCAATTTAAAGGCTTCAATTCGGTTTTGCCTCCCAATTTTTAGCGACCAGCTTTCAACACCATATATCATCACAGGCCTTAAGTAGCCGGGTTTGTAGTGGCGTTTTTTTGTAAAGCAGCAAGTTCTTAACTTTAAAGAAGTTGGTTTTTGCGCTGCCAATTCTTCTGTTTACTTCATCGTAAAAGTTCCATTTACGTTCAAGTTTGCACCAAGATACGTGAATTAGTTGTATTGTGTTTTGATCCCCATCATTTTTGACAAAATCGATACACAGTTATGGGTAAATGTGTGGAACCAAGTAAATATCTCTGGAATAATTAGAGATATCAAAATGAAATTTGGAAGGTGGAGACTGCAGTAGATTGCCTATTTGTTTCCAATTTTTTACAATTTTGAACTTCCTGTTTTACCGGAAGTAATGTCGATTTTAAAATTTGCAATGAAACACCCTGTATAGTATTTTAATTTCTGATGAAACATTTTATTGCGAATACAAAAATATCGGGTTTGATATTGTTTACTTCACTACCTAGCGAGATATTAACAGAAAAGTAACTAAGGAAAGGAAAAATTCGATGGTAGCTAAACTCGGTTCAGATTTCATTTAAACCCGATATAAACAAACCGCTTGGTAAGGATTTGTATTTCTATTAGCCAATCGGTGGCATTATACCATCACAGCCACAGCACTGCTTGTTCCATAGTCGAATACACGTACGTTTGTTTAAATCAGGCGCAAATTAAATCTGAATCAAGTTTAGTAGTCCATGAAATTCATTGCAGAATTGACAGTAGTTGTCAAAATAAGTTATTAGTTTTTTTTATTTGAACGTAAAAAGATTGTATTGTTTTAATTTAATCGTAAAATGGCCGAATTAAGTGAAGGAGAAAGAATAGAAATATTATTGATGACTGGGTATGGGGAGAGGAAAAGGACGCATCAAGAAGTTTGTGACATTTTTAACATTGTTCATCCGAATACACAAATATTCCGTTCAGTAGTGACGAAAACTTTGGGAAGGTACGACACAAATGGAACAGTTAGCAATTTACCCAAAAGTGGACGGTTAAAAAGTGCAAGTAATGAAGGTGTAGCTGAAAATGTTGCTATATCTTTGGAAGAAAATCCTTACTTATCCACTACCGACCTCGCCAATATGCATGGAATTAGCCGTCGTTCAGTAGGAAGGGTATTAAGGCGGGAAAAATACCATCCATATAAAATTCGCCTCGTCAGAGTGTAGTTGTGCCTAGCCCACAAGGCCATCATTTTTGTTGAATCACTCCTAATATGTAATATCAAGTACTAAATTTTATCTAATTATTAGTTAATTAGAAAATATGTTTGTTTTTTAATAGATTTCGATGCCTATAGAGGCTCAGAATATTTTTAAATAAACCTTCAAAATAGGCTTTCCTTTCAGTGATTCCCACGTCATTTGACCGAAATGTTTTACAGCCCAGCCATTTTTTAAGGTTTGGAAATAATAAATAGTCACAGAGGACTAAATCTGGAGAGTAGCTGGATAAGGTAGCAGTTTACAGCTCATGTTATGGATTTTTGATATGCTGACGGCGCACGTATGCAATGCGTTGGCTTGAGGAACAGCAATTTTTTCTTCGGAAAATGCGGATGTTATTACATTCAATTTTACTGCGAAGGAAATTTAAAAAGTCACTGACTTATCAAACTGCCATCTTAATCTGAAAAATATAAAAACTTGTAGCCCATAAAGGAGTAAAAATTAAAGTTTAGGTGCGATAAAAATGTCAACAAATCTGCACAAATCTCTTGCTTGAACTGTCGTTATTTAATAATTACACCGACATATTTATTTAATATTCTGGTTTAGAAATCATTGTTACAGACACTGGTGTAAAACTAGAAGTTTAAATTCTTATAAAAACTGAGGCGGTAGAATTAACTTAATTATATTCCAGTGAAACTTCCTAAACATTTGTTATCCTTAGATTAGAGACTTTGCTGCCACTTTAGTATGCTCAGTATAAAGATAACATAATTACTACGACGGAACGAAGTTAACGCTCAAGCAAATGTGGGATTATTACCATAACTCACAATTGTAGAAAGTTCCATATAACTTTACTATAGAAATATGTTTTGTTCTTGGGAAGCTGAAGTTAGTGAATTGTGGGACTCTTTTTTGTTCGGGGGACCTAATGGTAAATATATAAACAATAACGTTACATTTTATTTTGTATAGAATTTTAACGATAATTAAGGGAATTTCGAAAAGATTGTTGAGTAGGTTTTGAATTATTTTGTCTGTTCATTGGGTTTTCTCTCCTCAAATTTTTTTTCCTGCAACAGATATGTATTTAAAAATTGTATATGTAGAACAAGTGAAGTAAGGCAATTTCGTAAAATTGCTCGGATTTCTGGCTGTCCGTACAGAGATTCTTCCTCACAGTTATTTTGAGAGAAAATATGTCTACAAAATGATCAACCAGTATTCCTGTATATATTGTATACTCTGTAATACTTATCTGTGTTTGGAGACGTTTCAACTCCGAGTCTGGAGTGGTTGTCAATCGTTTAGTGTTGTTTTCGAGGTTTTTTCTAAAAAAAATACGCTGTGATCTTGAATTTGTTGTTTGTCAAAATTTGACACTGACAATTTGTCGTTTGCCGATCACTTGACGCTGAGGTTGCCGTTTTTTGCTCTGTTAGCAATAAATTCTTCCAGTCCAAATGAAGGTCCGCTGAAGGTGCCCCGATTTCAGTGTTGTTTATCATCATACAGCTGGCTTCTTTAAGTTTCCTCTTTTTTAAATTTTCCTCTTTCAACAAAATCTTTGTTTTATCCCAGTCTATCCTATGGCTGCCGGTGCTCGTTAATACATGATTGGCTAATTGATTTGTCCACATGTCTTCTGGAAATGTTATATTGATGTTCTTTTTTCATTACTTGGGTCTTGAAGTTTCACCGGTATAAGAATGGCCACAGTCACACAAAAGACTGTATACACAATACTGGTTGATCATTTTGTATCTTTCTCTCAGAATAACTGTGAGGAAGAATCTCTGTACGGACAGCCAGTAATCCGAGCAATTTTACGAAATTGCCTTACTACACTTTGTTACTACATATACAATTTTTAAATACTTATTTCAGGAAAAAATTTTGAGGGGAGAAAACCCAATGAACAGACAAGATAATTAAGGTATTTCTAGTTTGAGAATACGTCACACTTCCGATAAAGTTTTTATGTTTGAAATATTCCGGATATTTCAGGGTACAAATCAGATCCCGTTTTCAATGGCAGTAATAACAACATTACATTAAGAAAATTAACGTATTTACAATGCTTGACCCTAAGAATTTTT